>OOFJ01102910.1:0-17699 GCA_900323375.1 Benthosema glaciale
GCGTGCGTGCGTGCGTGCGTGCATGCATGCGTGCGCGCGCGTGCAGCAGATGAAGGGAGATGTAAAAGACAATACATATTATTGATTGTATGTCATAGAGTAGACGTCTAAGCTGCATTTGATTTCGGTGGCAGGTCTGCAGCCCATAACTTAAACCACAATATATACAGTACTTTCTCTGTTCACCTGTTTCTGCTGTATGTTCTCCTATCTCCTGACGCTAATGTGGTTAAGTAGGTCTATTATTGTGCTGATTGGTCCAAGCAATGCCACCTAAACACTGATGCCCTTCAGATGTTGGAGTCTGTCTGCTGCCCGCCCAATGTACCCCTAGCTGCCTCAGTGGAAAAGCAGCGAGGTCAAGTGGGGCGCCATGAATTACAAATCCCCTGCTGATTTGTAAATTGTCAGGACATTGATTTACAAGGCCCAGCTAAGGATTGAAATCCTCTGGCAGCGTGAGGATGGGAGCGTGCAGAGGGAGTGTAATCACACAGCAGATTGCTCTTGAAGAGAAGGTCAAAGCTCGCTCTCTATGTGATTAAAACCTTTTTATATGTGTGTAGTGCAATTTCTTTGCCCATGGGGCCATAGGTGATACAAAAGGGACTGTCAGTCCTAACTGCCCCCTCCCAAGAATAGACCCTGATTGCACCACAGGAGAACGTTTGTAATCACTTTAGGAAAGTTTGTCCTAATTGCTTAATTATGATTGTTGCTTTTGAATTGACAATCAAAGCAGTTTTGTTCACGTCCTGCTATGATTGTCTGACCTGACAACCCATACATGCATTCCTTTGCAAATGTGTTTTTCATCAGCTATATCAATGCATGCCATCTATTAGATGTATCAAGTGGCTTTACCCTCTTTTGGAGTCTTATCGACATATGCGTTACTCTTGAAAGTAGGTCAGCCTGACATCAGGTCATGAGATTTCATAAAGAAATGGGAGACAGCAAGTGACAAATGCATTTATCAAAGATTTTTGACTGAATGTATTGTTTTCTTAATCTAATTTATTCTCCAAAATATGTTCAGGCACAGGTGAAATAAACAGAGAAAAAAATAACATGTGGCAAGGTTTCCAATCTTCACGAGTTGAAACATTCCAAAACTGTTAGTTACTGCGAGAGTGGGGTCTAGCCAACACCACCTCTGGATTCCTGGATCGCTGCCCTCTACAATTTCCTCTCTAACATCAGTGTCTTGAGCTCAGTAGTGTTGTTAGCTAAGCTGTGGTGCCGCAGTACGTCTACGTAGTGGTACGCTTCTTTCCCCTCCTGGCTTTGCCCTGGGTTGGCTCCCATAGAGGCCCTGGGTTGGCTCCCATAGAGGCCCTGGGTTGGCTCCCATAGAGGCCCTGGGTTGGCTCCCATAGAGGCCCTGGGTTGGCTCCCATAGAGGCCCTGGGTAATAGAGGCAATTTACTTGCCTCTAGTTCTGGGTGCCTGATGCAGTGCCCTGCCAGCCTCATCCTTCTTTCTCTGACTGTGTCCGTGACCCGTGGTAGGTCCCCATAGAGCATTTCTGATGCGGTCCATCCATGTGACACCTAGTGCCATTAGTAGCATTCTTTTTTTTTAATATATATCTTTTGGCTTTTTCTGCCTTTACTGACAATGAAAGTAATCTGACAGGAAATGGGGAGAGAGATGGGGGTAGACACGTGGCAAAGGCTGTCGGGATCTGGAGTCGAACCCACAGAACGCCATCAGGCTGGCTCAGCAGCCTAGGTGCCCAGACGGTTGAGCTAACCGTCCGGGTCCATTTGTAGCATTCTTGTGTAGACTCCATCCAGGGCTTTTTCCTGTTGTACTGTGAGGGTCCATGTCTCTGCCCCATACAGCAGTACTGACTGCACTGTAGGGGCTCGATTTTTGTCGCAACTCACTTCTACCACTATTAGGGCATTTAGCCTAAGGGAACGGGTGTTCCCCCACAAAAAATATATTTAGCTGGATAATGCTTTGTAGAGACGACCTACACGCGCCCTCTATATATCAAATTAAAGATCGATATTTGGCGATCACGCAGCACTTTGAAAATGAACGAAAACTGACCGAGATATGATTATCTAAATATGCGCTCAATTTTGGAGATCTCCAAAGGCGCACGGGAAGCGGCGGCCGCGTGGCCGCTTCCTGTCCGCCGCTCCACAGACTGATTTGGCAGGCTTAACGGGTGCTTTTAAATTCCACTATCGCTTTCCCAAATGTGAGTGACAAAAATAGCAATTTAGGGGAAACCGTGACGACACACGCAAGACCACACCTCCAGGCGCAGAAAACGCCGTCGGCATAATAAATAGCGGGGCGCGCTGGACCAAAATACCATTAAGGGACTTAGCAAGCACCTCTTGCGGGCAAAGGCGCACTTACGGGTTGCGTCATGCATTTAGCTGGTAACCAAATTCGAGCCTTAGATATTCCAAAACATAGTCACTCAGTAATACAGTACTCAGTAACCAGTAATACAGTAAGTTGATTTGTATTTTGCATTCGCTAATCTTCTCCTTATAGCATACATCCTTATAGCATACATCATGGATTTAATTTAAGATTGTCAGAGAGATTACATAGGGATTAAGACGACTATGCAAACAACTTTGTGTGACAAAGGTTGTACAACTTTGTGTGACAAAGGTTGTGCTAAATATATGGCATGTGAGTTGTCATTACTTAACTTAATCTGCCAGGGATGAACTAAGATGAGATGATTTGTGTTGTGTCCGTTCTGTACACACTGCAGCCCTGCTAGTTTTACTAAAAAGACTTGACGCTTCACATAAAGGTTTATTGGCAGAGTAGGCTTGCTGCCTGTGTGCCCGTTGTGTTCTTGTCCTGACTCTGGCTCTTTTCTTATGTCTTCTAGTAGCCGACTGTCGGATCTTAGAGGGCTTGCAGAGATATGCCTCCATCCCCACGTACCTGCCCGTCAACTACCAGGTGTTCAACGCAGACTCTGCGTTTTTCCTGAAGGAGGCCAACCAGGAATTCATGAGGAACTCTAGTCTGCTGTCACGGACCGAACCCTTCTTCATCTACCAGGCCCGCAACTTGCCCTCCATCAATGCCAGCTATGGGCCTCTGTCTGTGGAGCAGCCTGTCCCTCTGGAGCTCTTGCAGAACCCTGGGACATTCCCCACGTCCTCCATGTTCACATTCAACTGGAAGGTGCAGACCTTCATCATCAACAACAAGATCCACCTAGCCAAGCCCAAGGTGCATGTGCTGTTCTACGTTGCAGGCAGAGACTGGGACGACTACAGCGCCATTGACAAGCTGCCGTGCGTGCGTATGTTCGCCTTCCACGAGACCCAGGAGGTGCGCGGCAACTGCCAGCTCAGAGGCGAGCTGGGAATTTGCGTGGCTGAGCTGGAGCCACTGGCGAGCTGGTTCAGTCCGCCTAGCGTCGTGCCCGGGCGCCAGAGGATCCCAGAGGTGTCTGAGGGCACCCCAGTGGAGCTCTACTACATGTTGCAGTCCACAGAAGCCGGGGAGTGCCACTCAGAGGAGGTCAGGAGAGACAGCTTCATCCGCTCTGGCCAGGAAAGCCTGTTTGGTACCGCCACCACGACGCCGCTGAGGCGGATCGGCAGCGTGAGGCTGTATCAGAACCCTGATCCTCCCCCACTAGCCGAGTACCGGCTGGATAGCAACTTCATGGTCATGGTGCCTGCTACACCCATGAGACAGAGGGACACAGTCTCTGCCTTCATCACCGTGTCAGCCTACTCTCCTGTGGAGATCTTTACTCTCAGGTAAGAGCACACTTCTCAAGCTATTTCTGTATCAACCAAGGTTGCGAGGTATGTGTCTCGGTGTGGTCAGGAAGATTAACATTGGACAGCTCAAATGCTGGTATAAATGTGTCTTTGAGAATGTGGTGGGTTCTGTCCTTTTCTGTCAGGCACCAAGGGGTGTCAGACAGTGGAACTCTACAGATTGGTTTGTGGTTACTCTCTACTTGCCTGGCCTCTGAAATTAAGGTAATCTTTATCTATTGGTTCACTGAAAGTTCACTGAAGCTTCACATAGGTATTAATTCGACTCTTTGGATGAGACTAAGTAATTTAGATAATTAACACACAATGCAAAAGAGAATCACATTAATTAGATGCACGTCCATTAGTGTAATGGCGGAATCTGATCTTAATAATGCTGGTTTAGCACACATTTTTGTAAACCACATTGAGATTGTGTGATGAATAGAAGCCACATGCTGAATGGATAGGTGAGTTGAACTGTTTTGGAATGTGACTTACAGTACTGTATAGCCCGGACGAATAGATTATTTATATAATCTGCCATGTCGGGACACAGGCAATATGGTGTGTAGGTGAGCGTCTTCAGAGAGGGAAATATGCCTTAGTCGACACGGCCCCTGTGTGCTTTCGTCAGGTGAAATTCATGCCTAATTCAGGGAAACATACATTTTGCTTTGCTTAGTCCCTACTGTGCTGCTCCTCCCAGGGGAGAGAACTGATTGCCAAGGAGCAATCCAAGCTTGTGATTGTTCTTCATTCCATTTCATGAACTTGACTATGATGGAAACGTGTTTAACGCTACGACAAACTATTGACATCATCCTGCTCAAATCCCAGTGTTGCTTGAGCTTGAGCTGAAGGAAAAGGAGGACACAATCAAGTTGATGTAATCAGTA
The DNA here is from genome assembly GCA_900323375.1 of Benthosema glaciale. Taxonomy (NCBI): domain Eukaryota; kingdom Metazoa; phylum Chordata; class Actinopteri; order Myctophiformes; family Myctophidae; genus Benthosema; species Benthosema glaciale. The sequence goes on from OOFJ01102910.1 coordinate 4,664, forward strand.
TGTTTTTGATGTGACCAGGGAAATGTTTCCTGTGTAAATATAAAACAAGGGGTTCTTATTTTTTCTCTTTATTTGTCCATCCGGATCAGTGCAATGCAGGCATGAGTCACAAGGGATGAGTCAAGACAGACGGCCCTTGCTTTGTTTAATTTGCTTCAACTGGAACAGCCATGACAACAGGCTGGCCTCAATGAGGAAAAAGACAAAATAAAAATTCTGAAATCCCGGCACACTAAAAGAACCTCTCTCTCCTACACTCTGACTATTGCACTGTCCATGGTGCTGAATGGTGCATATCAGAGAGAGAAGGTCACTTATTGATTTGTACTCTTTGTAGCCTACAGATTACAGAACTTATTATTGTAGAGGCTGAGACTGCAAGCATCAACCATCTGGCAAATGTTTCCCAGTATAATTTAAAGATGTGTAATGTTAAACGACTTTAACTCTTAATACAGACCACATATTTTCACCAGATGGCCCATATTTCTTAATTATTTTCATTGCTTCTGGCATTTATAATTCACATTGATGACAGATGAAGCTGACCTGTTTTCAGCTACATTTGCGCTGCCAGCTGTTTTGGGCTAGGTATATTTCATCGAAGTACTAATTTGCCAGTGTTAATTTTGAGATAATTTCAAATTAGCACTTTGAAAAGAAATATTGAGTCTTGTTTATTCAAAGCAATCAATTTACAATAGTTGTTTAGCAATAACAATCAAAAATTGCATTGCCAAACGTATTTTCATCCTGTGGAACATTTAATTACCCACTGTTGGTCCTGGTGTGATAAGGCAATCTCTCTTTTTTTTCTCCTAAACTGAGAAAGTCAAACTAATCTCTTTCATCAGAGAAAAATGAACAGGCCAGGCTGGCCACATTACCAGTGCCTGTGGTGTTTTTATTTGGCAGTTGTGGTCATCTCAGGCCCTGGCTGGCCAGCTGAGAGCTACTGATTTGCATGTGTGGTCCTAGGTGATAAGCCTGTCTCCATGTGTCCATCTGTTTGGATGCTTAATCACCCAGCCATGAATACTCTGATCTCTATATTCACAACAGCATTATCATTTGTGTACTGCAGCCTGCCAGGTATTGGACATTATTGTCTGTACACCTGCAGTGTGAATACAGGATTTGTTTATCAAAAGTAGTTTACTACTGTTATTTTAGTATTGTTTATTGTTGTCAACTATGATTTGTGTGTGTGTGTGTGTGGCACCAGCTAATCTCCGGCACCGTTGGTCAGCAAAATTGTGCACACATACTCTCTGGATGCGAGAGCAGAATCTCTGCCCCCAATTCATCAGATCGGCCTGTTCTAGCGCAACCAGGAACACAATTTTTGAAAACTGATTTTTTTTTACAGTACTCCTACATATGTTTTCATGCAAATCGGTACAAAATGTAATGATCTCTCTTAGCCATGTGATCAAGATGGATCAAGTGCCCCGTTTTGGCAAATCAAACAAATGCCACCCCTTTCACATTGCCCTATTATAGCGCCACCAGGAGGCATGGTGGTCCGTGGCTAAAAAAAAAAAAACTTGTGTGTATATATGTATACATTATACACATACACATTCCTAACTTGCATCGTTCCCGACTTTCATCATTCCTGCCTTGTGTGGTGCCTGAATAGCCCAGCACCAGTCTAGTATAATTATGCTCTTAACTGTGTGGGATTGAATTCTAATTTGATATTCATTCATTATTATAACCTATGTATGACCGATCTCTCTTTTAAACCTCTATTTTTATTTTTATTTTTTATGTGGCACTACCAATTCCACCTCTTCTGAGTCACATATATACATATATTGTAGCAAGCTATTAACTGACTGGACTGGGGCAATTCATGCAGAAATTAAATAATAACGGCACTTTGAGGCACTTTGTATAAAAATCTCCACCAGAGGGAATGGAATATCTCTTTGGTTCATGAATTTGAGGGCAGTACAGTAGCAACTGCACAGGCCATACAGTATATTATCTTTCCTGCACAACTATTGCCTTGCTCGCTCTAGTATGGTTAAATAAAACCACACTCATTTGCAGAATTTGCATGGCCTATGAAAATACAATTAGTAGTTTTGAGTACAGTGTGAACAACATCTCAACAACTCTTAAAGCAAAGAGTTAAGAGTCAACCTCTGCTGTTAATACATTACCAGTGTGCAACCGGGGCTTCCCAATGGATGAATGAGAGATGTACTGCCTGGGATTGCTCCATACACGCATGAGAGATGTACTGCCTAGGGTTGCTCCAATAGACGAATAAGAGACTGACCTTTGTACAACTATTTTGAACTTCTAACAAGCTTAACATTTAAACACAGTGCTATTTCACTACTATCCACAAATCATCTACTCTTTTTTTCGCCATCGCTTCTAATTAACTTGTAGCTGTAATTAACTGTAGCTGTTCATAAGAGAGAAAGAAATCTCCCTTTTTTTCTGGCTCGAGACGGCACAAAGGAATTATCCTATGGTGTAGGGTTAGGGCTGCTCTAAAATGATGATACAATTAAAAAAAACTTGTTTAATATTATTATATAATGAGCGCTTTAATATAATATTAAACAATATTATATAATCATGATTAAATGCTAATGGACTTTTAGTGTAGAAAGATGTTTTTTGTTTTGTTTTTAAATATACATTTCTGAATGCCTATGTTGCTTATAGTGCTTATCAGTACCATCATCTCTGGTAAATGGTATGATGGTCATTTTATTGTGCATGCACCTGTGAGTGTGATGGATGGGTCGTAGTGGTCTGTGCAATGGTGACTTGGCGAGGAGACAATTGGGTGAGGTGCAACAGCTGATCAGAAAATGTGTTTGAACTAATTCTTACACAATTGTAAAATTGTGATACTGTAGTGTACATATAAATCATGATTTTACATTATTTTAAACGAATTACATTATTTTGTGCAATTTGCATATTTTGAAGCATAACTTGGAAGCTGAAAGCTGAAATATCCTGAGATCTGTTTTGCCATCTTCAACCGCTTCCTGCTATAAAGTATTTTAAGTATACCCATGCTTTGCTCACATGAAGAAGTAGCCATGACAACAGCTTTTAGAAATAATTAAAGGGGCTCCACCATGAATTTGACATTTTTCAAATTGTTGGTCTTTTTAGGTTCCCCAGTGTATTTTTACACCCCAAAATAAAAAAATAAAAAAACAGTCAGACCTTCATTGAGAAATCTGTGATTTTCTGAATGGGCGTGTCTGAATGGTCCCACTCAGATTCCATTTAGTGACATCACTCGCACAAACCAATTTTAATAGTCCTTCCCCCTTTACATTTGCCTCCACCCTATAAGTCATTTGTACGAATGGATCATCCCAGTCCCCACCTCCTCCCACTGTGGTTCATTGCCCCCTCCCACCGACACCGAGGTGGGCGGGTGGTGAGGAGAACAGGGGGCGAGGTTGCCCCTAAAAGTATCTTTTACTGATGGAGATATCTCTATAAAACAACTTAATATAGAGATAAATGTGAGTTCTCTATACTAACTGTACAGACAGACTGACTTGAAAATACTTAGTAAAAACTGAGAAGTTGAAGGAAAAGCAGTTGGTCTTTGTTTCCAAGTTTCCAAGTTTATTGCAGAGCAGAGTAGGGTACAACAGCCATGGTGGCCGGCAGCCTCATGGCTGCCGACAAGTGACACCCAGAACAGATATTTCTAGGAGCTTATATGCAGTTTCAACAAGACAAAGGTGAAAGGTGGGCTCTAGGATAAACATCCCCCGTCCAACTGGCCAAGCCAAGTGGTCAACATATACCCAAATAAGGCTTTAGAAAGTGCCAGGTGAAAACAATAGGACCCCTGTTATTTCTCACACTATCTGATTTAGCATAGAGTGAGATTGCCTGCGGGCTAAGAGACATGCAGTCTCTCAGCACTCAGTATTGTCCCCTTTTAGAGCAGAGATATAACTTTAATTAAAACCCGTTATTTTATGTTATTATTGATGTAAAAGTGGTTCCAGATACCACACCCCTGAGGTGTGGACATTTTTGGTATTGCAGCAGAAATGTATTGGTATAGCATCCTGAGAGAGGATGGAAATGAATAATCTGAGTGGTTGTTTAGGCTTCAGTGGGTATAAAGAGGTATTAAAGGGCAACATTTATATAATACATTGGATTTTAAATTCATGATGGAGCCCCTTTTATTTGCAGCTTGCAACAACAACACCTAACCTAACAACCACAAAGAAAATGGAGAGGAGGTGATCAAAACAAACACTCCTGACAATCATAGTCACACAAAAACACATGTCAATAGATTACCAAAAAATGAACACCATGGCATAACATTACACATAAATATCCATAAAACACAATCCCCCAACGCATTCCCATATTCAAATAACAAAATAAAAGATGATAACACGTACTTCTTGCGCCCCCAGGGAATACTGGTACATCTAACTCCCCCACAGTATGTTCAGCATGTTGTTGTTTAGAGAGCTCTATTTAGTCTCTTTAGAAAGTCACTACAGCGACACTACAGAAAGAGCTTTTTCCTTCAGGCTATCAGAGCCCTGAACAATTAATGACCAAACTGCCCAGGTACTCGTTAATCTGTAAGCACTCGCTCACAACAGACAGATCATTACTGTAGCCTCTACGTACAGTGTACATATATCGTATATTGCAAGCACATTCAGCGTTGCCGCTTTCCACAACAACATTTCACACACATGAGCAATTGAGCATGACAAATACATCTCTTGAATCTGTAATCTAGGCCTTCACTATACGCAATGAGTGGGTGTCGTGTCACAATACAGTAGCTTGTGCTGATCACAATGAAAGTGTGTAAATATATACAGTACTATTTCCACTGGAAATTATAATATGTCTTAAAATTGATTTGAGCACGTCTTTCTGATTGTAGACCAGAGGATGACGGTGGACTAAATTGGATTAGGCAGGATTAGCGCTTGTAAGCAGTGTGTTCCTGCATTTTGATTCTAATTTGATATTCCCCTGCTGTGTTGTATGAATGATGGTGACAGTGTGTTTCCGCTCGCAACTGTATGCCTTATCAAGTCTAATTACTCCTTTTAATGTCCTCAGAGAATAGAGAGCTTTCTAAATTCCCACATATCTCCTCCTCCTATCTCAAAGGAATCACATGGGGGGGAAAAAAGTACTTTGGAAAGGCACTTATGAGTTTCAAGAGCATTGAAAATGACTATACAAATAATGTATAAGCTGATGTAATTAGCATAATTAGTTTTCTGGTATCATTGTGCTGGCAATTAGTCTGGTTACATATCATTGATAATTCATTATTATGTCTTGCTATTAGATGGTTTATATGCAAATGAAGAAATGTGGTGAAGTACCTTTAAGGATATGCACATCTAATCAAGGCCAGGTCCAGAGCTGAAATGATGCGGGGTACCATGATCTACAGTACTGCACACTATGGGGGAAGGCAATTTTTACTGAGGGGGTCTCATTTAAATGTGAGGTGCACTGCAATGCCCCACCTAACCCTGATGTTGAGTGTTAAAAACAAACGGTACTCAAAAGAAAATCGACGTACTAAATGCCTTGGTGCAATTCAATTGTTCAGCTTACATGATCTCCCTGACAACATAATTTTGAAAGTAGGTGAATACATGTAACACAACATTTTAGAAATGGCCTTCTAGCTTATTCCTCACTTCTTGCATTGTAACTTTCTCCCCACACAAAATGTTCGCTCCTCTGTTCTGTGAAAAGCTACGTGGATCGATAAGAAGTGAATAAAGAGTGCACACCAGAACTGATGGGGGTGCAGGCCAAGAGAGAGTACAATCACTGAATAAGTCAGGGGTGCTGGTCGCACTCCGCTAGCTCTAATTCTTTATTCTATCCAGATCACTAACCTGCTCAACTGCACATACACAAGTTTCATGGCGATCAGTGCTTCTGGCATCAGACTGACATTGTGTTCATATTCAGCAGTATCTCTAAAGACTCCTTTATATGCCTTGCATTCTTGGATGGTGTCCGCAACTCCCCTGAAGATATTGCAGTGAAATGAATGATGACAGATTGCACTAGGACCACAGTGCTGTTTTGTCATTGTTATTAAGACAATTTTCTTTGATATGATGCTATGATTGGTGACATTCACAGTGTCAACTTTGCACAGACATGTGCATGCATGTATGTATTGGTGTTTGTATACTGTATAGGTAGAGACATGGCTCTTCTACGTGTGCGTGTGTGCATCGTCACCTGTCCCATCTGTCTTAGCAAGCTTGATTGTGTGTGTTTGTGTACGTCTACTACTGTTTATCACACACTGAATACCAGAAGAAAGAGTTACTATAGAATTACAATGATCATTTTGCTTCATGTTTTAAAGGCAGTGTGTGAACAGATTTTCTGCCATTAGTACGCTTCATTCATGTCATAAACGTGCGTGCGTGCGTGCGTGCGTGCGTGCGTGCGTGCGTGCGTGCGTGATTATTATTACTGTAAATGTTTATAATTAACATCCCAGCAACTGGTTGGAATAACGTGTTCCTTCCACACGCTACATCCACACGCTGGGGAAACTATTTCTGAATCAACCAAAAGAAGCGGCTTGGACTCCTCATGCATTGAAGGAAGCATGAAGTCAATCCGTGGCTCTCCCCAGGGTGGCAGAGGGAGTGTAGCGCCCAGGATTTCATTAGACTAATAATAATAATAATAATAAAAACATCTCAGATATAGTTTCACCATAGCCACCATGTGTGCCTGAAACAGATTCCCTCAACACATTTTCTAATGCTTTTATAACTATGATTAACATAATACTATAGTTGTATTAATAATACCTGCAATGCATATTGGAATTATTCGCTGTACCTCTGTATGGCTAATAATGCATAGCACTCATCAGCATGTACCTGCATTGAGTGACTGATGATCCAGTGCCCTCACTGCTGCAGGTGAGTGACTTTTACTACGTGGCCCAGGCCTGATATAGTACCATGCTTTAAACTCGGGCCCGATTTATTGCTTGCTCGCAGTTTATAGAGCTTTCTTTGATTTTATGTGCCTGACCGTGTGTGTGTGTGTGTGTGGGGTGGGGGTATCTTACAGCACAGAAAGAGGCCAGACTTAAAAGTTCAATCTCCTACACAGCTTAAATCTTGTCTCCTTCTAAAGCAACACAGAAAAGCTATAACATGCCCCCATAAAGGTATTAATAGAATTAGATAGCGAACTGCTCGTGGTGTAGTATGGCCAGCAGTGCATTTACTCCTGCGCAGTATAGCTGGCTCGTGCCAAAGCGATCGAGCACCCTTATATCAGATATATAAGACCACAACATAAAGATCACTCTCTGCAGTCTTTGACACTCATACCCAATCCATTATGGTGCAATCTCATTTGAAAGCCATCATCATTGACTATAAACAGGGACTGAATCAGCAGCTATTGGCCTGACTCTACGGGGTGGAATAATGTGATGAAAGACCCACAAAATGCCTACTCATTTATTGGCTGCCATTGACGCCATGCATTCATTTTATGAAATAGCTGTTCAAGTCAGTTAGATTCACCATTCTAAGTTTGTCTGATGGTGATTAAAACATGTATTAAATCAAATTCACGTGAAATGGATGAAAAATAGACGAATAATTACTGTCAATTAATACTAATTACAGTATGAGTATGATTTGGCAACCAGCAATGTTGTGCTTATGCAATTTCCAAATCAAACTGACCCCTTGTTCCATTTAAATATCAAACAGTTACAGCATCTTGGATGAGTTTGAATAACTGCCAGGTTCTGCAAGCAGTGCAACAACTCTGGGGCAGTAAAGTCAGCGACTCCTTTCCATTTTCTATGCTCGATTAAAATGTCCATGACCACATTTAGGTCACGGAGATGAACACTGAATCGCAGAACATGTGAACAACGCAAAGTTACTTTTTGGGGTGGGGGTGGGGGCTGGTTAAGAATTCTTCTCACGTTTTCAATAAAGCAGCTCGTGGCACCCACCACAAGGTATCAAACCTGTGCCATATTTTCTGCTGAGCTTGCCTATTGGAATTTATCCCGTTATGTTCTCACTTTTTTTATTAGCTGGCAGATTGGATCACAGGCGCATCTGTGGCCCTCGCAAGCAGGTGACTGAGGTCCTGTTAACAAACTCTCCTGCCAAAAGTTGGACCCGGAGAGAAATGGCTCTAGCAAAGGAAAACAGAGAGCAGATAGATCTCTCTGCACACAGCCCTGCTGAGCTCCATGGGGGGTCTTATCACCTACCTCGATCGCACCAACTAGTTGGGACTGTTGGTGAAAAAATAGCATCTGAAGAGGGTGGGTGGGCTCTATCCATTTATCATTAGATGACAAGAGAGCCACACAGTACACTATACTATTACCTTTTTTGGTTTTCCATTGGACAAGAGTTACCTGGTACCAGATTTCCAAGCTGAAGTGATACCAAAAGGTGATGTGAAACACTGCAGACTAATGATTAGTCATTGAGAGTATTAATTAGTATAATTAACATCATTGCACCACGGGCGCCCACTGGCCTAATGGTCCAGGCGCATGCCACATATAGGCTCTGGCCAAACAGCCCATCGTGTATTTGTTCGAGTCCCGTTCATGACGACCTTTGCTGCATGTCTCTCCCCTTCTCTCTGTCCCTCTTTCCTGTCTGTCTTCACTGTAACTATCAATAAAGGCACAAAAGCCAAAAACTAATCTAAAAAAAAAGCATCATTGCATCACGATTCACGACAGACTCGCCTATTGCAGTGATTTTCAACCTTTTTCATTTCAAGGGCCCCTAGTTTCATGTGCATTTGGCCACGGACCACCATTTTATTTCGCTTTTTATTTTATTTCTGGAACCTCAATCTACACAGCAAAATCCTCAGTGTTAATTGAACTCACAATCTTTTGAGTTAGATACTCGTAAGGGTCCATTTGGTTCCTTTTACCTGGGGTAAATGGTGCATTTTATATATATCACCTTCATCCAAAGTGCTTCACACTGTGTTATATTCACCCACACACCAACGGTGGAGAACACAATGCAAGACACCCACCTGCTCTTCAGGAGCAGGCTTCAGTCAGTGTCTTTCTTGCTCAAGGACACCCGGGGGAGCTGGGCAATGTATAGTGGGGACCTTCCGATTCGCTACCTCCTGAGCCACTGTCACCCTTATTTACCTATGTGATAGCCACTAATTCTATTTGGAGCTATGCTGCTACAGTGAATGAAAGATCAGTATGTTAATCAAGCATTCACCATGATTTGGCAACTCACATCTCGCATGCATATGCTCTCCTTCAAGTTAATGGAGGTCACCCTCTCGCTTCTGATGAAAATACAGACAAGAATAGAGCTTCTAAGATCACACAGAACGCTTTTTCCATGCCCATATGATATATGCAGTAATGCAGCATTAATTATTTATTGGTACAATGACTGAATTAAATCATGATAATTCATACTATCATTATGGAGAGCTAATTAATAGATTGGCTATTCAATCTATTCTTTTGCTTATCTTTAGCTCCTTAGCCATTTTATTCTCAGCTAATCATAAACATGATCAAAGCCTTTCTCTTATAATTAACTACAGTCTCTAAGCAAGACCCCTGCGCTTATAGTCACACTGTAATTATAATTTCAACTAATTATGTTTCTGCTTCTACAAGGCCAACAAATACACTATGTCCCTGTTGAATCATGCCACTGCTCTTAGCATCAGTTTAGACATTGGTTCCATTTAAAGAAAGAGGCCAGGAGTGCAATCTTTTCCACAAATGAGTGATAAGTAAGTGAGAAGTAATTCAATGGAACATGATGTACAATTCTCAGAAACTGAGCCTTGATTCCACCACTACAATGATTTTGTGATGTGCATGATGGCACCCTTTTTGGAATACAGACAGCTATTTGCAGCAGGGACTTAAAGCATCATATGCAAAATGGAACAGAGTATACTAACTATTCATCCATGTAAATATGAATAACGTAAACAGAATCAGTCTTCACTGAACCAAAGGAAACGCTTGTTCAGATTGAAAGAGCAAACATGTACTGGCCATTAACCAGCCAAATAGACTGCACGGAACAAATCACCTTTCCTTGAGATGCTTTATGGGGTAGTGAAGAAAGTATTAATTTTCAAAGCAATACTTTGTGAAATCACATTCAAGAACACTGTAACACACTCAAAAGAAAAAAATGTAACTGTTGAACAACAGCTTGCTTGTAAATGTATCTGTTGAAATCCAACTCTGAGCATACTCCGGCATCCATGCCGTCTACTTGTTTATTGGCCATCTGTTCCTCATGAGAACAAGAAGTATTTGAAAGAAAACATCACTATAACTATCTGTGGAGGATAGAATGAGGGTGACTCCAGGTTCAATATCTTAAGCAGACAGCAAGACTCTGACATTTTATGGTGGGCAATTTACCTTGTATAAATGCGTCAGGTTTGGCTTTTTTGCATTGTCACTGCTGTGTGCTTTTGAATGAATAGACAGTGAATTATACATACTATTACATTTATTTACTCTAACACAATTACGTTTATTTACTTTGTTTGGAATTCTTACAGCTACAGCTACTCTGCTGTAGGACAGAACTAGATAGGGTCATCATGCAGGTTTCCACGCAGAAGAAAACGTTTAACACCAATGAGGAGTCTTTCTTTCCAATCGCCTGAGCGGTGTTCTCTACAACATGACGTCACATCACCTCAAATCACCGCAAACAACCGCTCTTTCTAGCTCTGCTCTCTGTTTTTACTCACCACCATTCGGTGGTCACCGGGAACGCCCGCGAACGGCGGGATACGGGACAGTGGTGATAAGACTATGAGCGATGCCAACCAAACCACCGTTCGATGGTGAGAACGGTGGTCACCTAAACCATCGAAAAATCAAACTATGAATGGGCCTTGACACTCCACGTCAGCAATCCACCATATTCCAATACAGCGCATTGGATAGACTCCCACATTCTTGGCAGATGCCATATGCCTCTCCGACCCTACTACTACTACTACGACCAAAATAGGCTACAGTAATTTTGTTTATCTAACACAAGCTCCTGTTATTTGTATTAAAAATGGTTTAATACGTTTGACAAAATAAAACCTCTAACCACCCAATTATATTTGAAACATTGTTGTTCATTGCATTGCAGTCTTTTTTCCACAAAGGTTATGCAATGTTTGAAACGGCTCAAGGACACACCCCCTACTGGGAGCCCACATAATCACTGTTTGCTCTGTTTCTCTATTGATTCCAAAAAGGAATGTACTGGACCTCCAGCCAAAGGCAAAAAGTGATGCATTTAATGCATTTATCCCTCTTTAACTTGACCTTGTTGAGAACACCGCTCAGGCGATTGGAAAGAAAGACTCCTCATTGGTGTTAAACGTTTTCTTCTGCGTGGAAACCTGCATGATGACCCTATCTAGTTCTGTCCTACAGCAGAGCTGTATGCAGAGCTGATGTGCTTCTCTTTTGATGGTCCTTAAGCATCACTATCTCTGACCTACAGGTTGCCTTTCCAATCCCACACTTTATCCAGAATCTCTTCTCTCTGTTTCTGATGACCTCTGTCTGGACCCCGTTGGTAACAGTCTTCAAATGTGGGAATTGTTAGGTTCATCCCCTAGTGTTTATCTCAGTGGTTCTCAACCTTTAATCCTTGGAGGCCCCCTTCTTACATCTGATAAATCCTGAGACCCCCATGCGCATGCACGCACGCACGAAAGCACGCACGCACGCACGCACACCTTCAGTTCCTCAGATGTCACCTTGAGGGCAAAGGAGAGAGATTATGGATTTATTTGATCACTACATAAGCTAGGAGTCCTTGGCATGGCAACGCATCAACATTCAACATTCTTCAGGCAACATTCAACGGTTGTCACATTGAATTACAATATGCACAAAAGCTTTCCTTCAGATATTAGTGTTTGCGGGACCATTGTGAAAGGACAGGAGTAAGGCATCAACAGCAACTCGATCGGCACAGAGAAAAACAAGTTGAGAGCAACATGCACGCACAGTCACACGCACACACGCACGCACGCACACACAGTCACACGCACACACAGTCGCACACACAATCCCGGAGGTAGTAATAATATTCAGGGCAGTTAATTAAATCTGGACGTGAAAATATGAGTATTCTTACCTGCTACTGACCATCCATTATACTGTACACAGGCTGATCTTATCAAATGGGCTCTTGATAGTCTGTGGAATTTCTAAGTTACCAAAATGAAATTGCGGATATGGCGACAAAATAATTAATTACCATAATGTTCGGCAGTCGCTGATAACTACACTGGATGAATGAATGAAGTTTATTTCAGTCTTAAAACATGTACAGGGTTAAGAGGGCTAATGGATTTCTGAACGTATAGACTGAAAAGGTGTAGGCTGAAGCCGTATAGTTTATAGTGCCTACCCTTTTTGTCATATATAAACATGATAACAACTTTATCATTAAAGTTAAACCATCAAAGACAAGACAAAACAAAAAACAAAAGAACACGAAAGGACAAAACAACAACATGAAAGAAAACAAAAAGAAAGTGGATTAAGAAAAACAAAAGCAAAGAACAAACAAACAGAGGACGTTATTTCTCGGCTCACATAGAGATCTTAACTTTAGGAAGTTACTAGTGTTTTATATATATTCACTATGTTATCTTTAAACATTTTCTTGAATTTATAGATTGTTTTACACATTTTTTGGTCTTTGTCACAACTGTTCCATATTTATGCTGCCATGACCGATGGGCATCTTCTTTTTATATTAGTTCTTACTGATTTGATCTCAAACATCAGTACCCCCCTCAGCTCGTAGAGGTTTGTTTTCATTTGGAACAGCTCCTGACTACGTACGGGCACACTTGCGATTCCAAAAAGTGACAAGAGCCGCTTGACGCGGAGCCTTCTTCGGTGGTATTTGCATGAGTGTGTATGTGAAATAATGTCCTCCCGGGCGGCACAATGACGCGG
>OOFJ01102910.1:17719-28947 GCA_900323375.1 Benthosema glaciale
CATTTTCTTGAATTTATAGATTGTTTTACACATTTTTTGGTCTTTGTCACAACTGTTCCATATTTATGCTGCCATGACCGATGGGCATCTTCTTTTTATATTAGTTCTTACTGATTTGATCTCAAACATCATTACATCCCTCAGCTCGTAATGGTTTATTTTAATTTGGAACAGCTCCTGAATGCAGCACGGGAGGAGGCTCTGGTTTGCTTTGAAGGCCAACAAGGCAGTTTTTTGGGCTACTATATCATAACATTTTAGGGTATTATATTTCACAAAAAGTTTATTAGTTGGTTCATAATAATCAGATCTATCTATTAATCTTAATGCTCTCTTTTGTAAAATAAGAATAGGGTTTGTATTTCCCCATATTTCCACACTAAGTGATGTCTGGAACTATGAGTGAGCAGTAGAGCAAGTAGAGTGATTTTTTATTAAGTACATATTTGGTTTTGTGTAATATTGCAATCGTTTTTGACAGTTTTGTTTTAACAGTATTTATATGTGGTTTCCAGCATAATTTATCGTCTATTATTACACCTAAAAATTTACTTTCCCTAATACTCTTTCTATTTCCATGTCATTAATTTTAAGTGAAGCTTGTTGATTAATTTCCCTAGTGCCAAAAATTATTAATTTTGTTTTATTTACATTTAATGATAGCTTGTTATTATCAAACCATTTTTTTTACATTTTGAGTTCCCCCTCCACTGCACTCAGAAGCTGCTCCAAGTTCTCACCAGAGCAATAACACTGATGAGCTATGCTTATGTTTTTGTCATGAGCATAAATCATCTTATCTATTTATAAATGTATGTGTGTGTACGTATGTCTGTAATCCATGTAACTCAAGAACCGTTCGCCCCACCGACTTCAACACGTGTTCCACGCCCCCACAGGGAGTGCAGTGCCCGGTGTCAAGTCCGTCGGATAGCCGGTTGTCCAGAACAAGCACAAAAGCCTCTGCCCTGTATCTGGACCTGATTACCCCTATATCTCTATATATGGAGATGGCCAATTATGACACCACAATGGTTGTTCTGACATCTTGCATAGACTCCACATTTGGGCATGCCTGACAAAGAACTCCATATATGGGCATAAAAGGGACACAGACATATTATCTGGGTGGGGCATGCATTTCCATGTTGCATTGTTACAAGAAGGCCAGTGCTCAATGGGCACCGCTCTAGTTAATTAAGTAATTAGGCAATCTCAATTACTAACAGACAGGGACCTTTTTATACAATATTGATAAATTCTATTAGTAGACAAGAATTTATCAATATTGTATAAAAATGTCCCTTTAAAGATAATTATAATGGCAGACAATTCTAACATTCTAGTTATCTCATGAGAGTATGTATATTCTGCTATAAAATAATGACTCATTATCAATGTATGCTAATGTTTAGATTATGTAGATGAATGTTAATTACTGGTATTATTGCTCTTGAACTTTGTCTCAACCACTTTTGATCTTGGTATTTGGTCCTAGAGGAGGTCTTTGCCACTTTTTGTGGATATGCAATCATTCCCCATGCAGTAAAATGAACCAATAAAATCCACACTGCATACTATATTGTCAGATAAATCAGAGTCGTCCTGCTCACAGAGCTTTACCGACAGTGCCTACATGTACTAACCCAATTCCCACAGCCCATTCCCAGAGCATCCTATTTGGTACTTACCGAGTGGTCTGTCGAGAATCCAGAAGTCAAGGTTCGAGGTAATCAAGGTTTTATTTGTCTTAGACTTAGACTTAGTTCCTCACGTTCCTATTGGAACATTGAGCAACGAGTCAGTCCCCTACTCCCCTCCATTTGCTCCGGTCTCGACCGGCGACCCTTCTTGCACCGGGGCAGTTGACACCCAATCTGGGAACCCATCGGCAAAAAAAGGGAAAAACAGCACCCTCTGCTGTTTGTTTCCTTTGAATTTGCCTCTGGGGGCAGGCCTCAATAGAATGATGCAGGAAGCGCACATTATAATATGGCCAGAACCAGACTAGAGACTTGGAAATTGAAGGTGCGTTCAAACTTGAAGATATTTGTTTCCACTGCCGCTTCACTTTGGTCATGCTGCTCACAGATTAGCGTTGGTAAAAAAAAAGAAGAGAAAGAACCTTCGCTCCAGCAGCCCAGCTCACTCATGACCGGGTGGTCATGGAGCCAGTCTTCCCCCTCCCTCACGACGTGTGGTGGATTATTCATAATCGATATTAAAAACAAAAAGTACACAGTAATTTAACATTGAGGGTGTACCATATGTAGCTTGTTAAAGTTTTGTGGTCTCGACTCTCGAAACACAAGCACTGTGCGACATTTTGTGACTGTGAGCTTGTAGATCGGCTAGCTACTGGCAAAGTGCGTCACAGACAGTGCATGTATTTGATAACGTTGTGGCTTCTAATTCCCGTACCCGAAATATACATGTTTCTGATAAGAATGTGTCCATACAACTAATATACATTTCCATACATATAATGTGACCAACATTACTGTATCTATTGGGGTGGACTGGGACTCATAAAACCCTGTTGTAGCCGGGTATTTGTCTTTTTTGATGAAAATAGAGCCACAAAAGAGAAGTCAATCACTTTGATGATGTCTCACTTGTCTTGTTTAGTGTTTAAAAGCCACAGTAGTTGGCCGAGAGGCCCGAGAGGCATCCTAACCAGATGCCCGAACCACCTAAGCTATCTCTAAGGGAGATGCCAGCCACCCATCGAAGAACACCCATTTCGGCCGCTTGTATTCGTGACCTTATTCTTTCGGTCATGACCCACACTTCATGACCATAGGTGAGAGTAGGAACGAAGATTGCTCGGTAGACCGAGAGCTTTGCCTTCTGGCTCAACTCTCTTTTCGTCACAACAGTGCGGTAGCCACTATTACTTTAATCAGCAGGAAACGCAATCAAACCTTTGCACCAGTATTCTTCTTTATATAATTAGACCTACACAGTGAGGAAGAAAGGTTTCGGGGTGTTTTAAAAGTGGGGGTTCCATGCTGAGAGCTGTAATTTTTCACCTCCTTTAACCCAGTGTAAAATAATGAAGAATGATGACAGGTTTCCCCCACCAGGGGAGGTTTGCTGAGCATGCAGGCTCTTTTTCAGCAACACCCTTCACATTCATGGAGTTTGACACATTCACACTTGAAACCGGCCTGACACTGTTTTCACTTGTCTTTCTGTGCTATGATTCTTGATTACTATTTTGTCTATATTTTATGTATTACCATGTTTTCATTCTTACTTACTGTAAATCGCTCTGGATTAAGAGTGTCTGCTAAATGTCTATATTGGGCGAAGGATATGTTTCTGTCGCTGATTGTCGGAGATGACTGAGCTCCACAAGCAGTCACAAATAGATGCATGGAGAATTATTACTTTAACAAAGGATCTAGTTAGTTTTGCACATTTGAGACTGAGACGTAATAATTATTATTGCGGTTATGTTTTCATCAGTGCAAGAGAAGACAGCAGAACGCATATATCATATATATATATACAGGTATATATAAATATATATATATATGATAATATATTCAGTATTCTATTGTTGAGATATACAGAACTTTGCTGGGCATGCAGTTTTTTTGTGTCAAGCTCTTAAGTCATGCAGTTTCATGCACTTTTCTCTAATCATGTGCATTTGATGTAAACTTGGAACATAATGTGAAACCAATTGTTTCTCTCTTTTGTCAGCTAAACAGTTTTGATGAAGCATTTTTCACACCGGGACAATGTTTACAGTATGTGTAATCAAAATGCATCCCTTTCCCTGCTTTACATTTAATTCTATTCTTCCAGTAATAATAAGGAGAAACTGTTATTAACCTGAGGAGACCCTCTCCAGTAAAGGAATTCAGAGGAGGAACGTGAAATGATTTCACGATTAGAATTCATGACAGGATGTGGTTGAGACAATATAATATTTGGCTCATCGTTAAAGCATGATGCAAGGTTCTTGTTTCAATAAGTGATTTGATAGAATCGTTGCACACCAACTTGAATGAACGTTACTAGGTCAAAGTGGATTATTGTTGGTATCGGCCAAGCAACAGGGGCGTCAAGTACAAAGTGCTAGACCAGGGATGTGAGGTGGAGCACCACACCCGTCAGCTAGCCCAGTACTTACTGCATGACTTATTAGTTACTCAAACCAAACCCAGAAACATTACAATTCTTATGCATGTGCTTTACCGACTGAGCTGGACACCAACCTGAAGGAATCATAGTTGGATAAAGATAAAATCTGTTATGCACACTATATCAGGGAACGGAGGCAATATAGTTGTGTTATCTTGTGGAGATTGGATCTGCTGAATGTTTCCGAAGCTTATCTTAGTAAATTACGGTAACACCTTGGGATTTGACTATACTCAGAACTGCTGAACTGTGACATTTTGCATGCACCTACCCATTTGATTGTATTTAACTAGTTGGCATTTCCAAAGGTCACAACCTTTCCTTGTTCATTTGCCGCCTTGGATGTAAATGCTTCTGTGTTCAACATGAGTTTTTCCAGGGCACATGTCAGAGGCCCGAGCCTTGTTAGGGCTGCAGCAGAGCCTGATCAGCAGGATCAATTGATCCTAGCCTCCCTTTGATCTTTTCTTCTTGTCACTCCTTGCTTGATCTCACAGACCTAATCGATACTCTGAACCCAGACACTCAACAAGCCATTACACTACTCTAGCAGAGCTGAGAGGCAGTGGGAAGTAGTGATGCCTTTTCTTTGTGAGGCGTACCTTCAGAAAACAATTGTGCCCTGTATTCCTTGATTTATTGAATGCATATAGAACCCCAATGGAAACAAGCCATTAGGGCTTCTTGTGTTATCCTTTTAGCGTCATTGTATAATCGTACTGTCGCTGTATACTATTTGCACACTGTTACTAAAGTATTCAATCAATCAAAAAACTCTGCATCGAGCACAGGTAGACAGTAAATGTGACAGCCTTTCCTTGGGCATGAGTCAGTATCTGGGGAGGTGCAGGGAAGGTGCGGATATCATTTTCTGAAAACTGCAAAAGCCGGACCTCTCTGACCTGCTCTGGAGCACCCCTCCTCTACAGCCCAGCCAGTTTAGGGATTCATCATTGATCAGGACATTCAAGTGCGTGCGTGCGTGCGTGCGTGCGTGCGTGCGTGCGTGCGTGCGTTGTGTGTGTGCGTGCGTGCGTTGTGTGTGTGTGTGAGATCAGGGTGGTTGGCCTAGCACAGGGCTAAATGGAAGACTAATGGGCAGAGGGAGCAGCCCTGACGGGCTCTGAGGAGCTCTGTTCACTCTCCCTCCACCTGTCATCCATCACACTTCCAGCTGATACTGGGAGATAGCTGTCACACACTGGAGGAGGAGGGGACTCTGGGAGCAGGCAGGGGGAGCCAACAGCTGGCTCAATCACGGGGGCAAAGCCACTGAGGAACCCCATTATGGTGCACCATAGCATGCACCAAAACACCATTTAGCCATATGCTTAAGCATTCAAGTTGCCCTACCAGGCGCAATACTGCATAGCTAGCCATTTGATGAAAACAAGACCGCAAGGACTTTTTTTCGGTGATCCCATTGATCGTGTGTTTGACTGTACCCTGTACTGATTTAATTTATGTCTGACTGTATATACCCTCTACCCTGTACTGATTATATTTCTGTAGGTATTCAATTAATCAATCATTCAAAATACCATTATTTAAATGAATGACATGAATGTTTGCCAAATAATGCATAGGAAATGGGCTGAGATGTGTTTTATTTTCTAACCCAAAGACAAAAGGTTGAATTAAAGACATACTATACTGCATATTATAACGCCACGCACAGTACATGGTGAAGAATCAGCTGTTTTTATTCTTGTGAGGTGGTATTGGGAGGACATTTTGCACAAAATAAAAAAAGCGGTAGAAATTGGGAGATTCACTGTACTGTAAGTCATTTTCTCTCAGCTCTACTTGGAGTTCTTCAGACGTCACCTTCAGGGCAAAGAGAGATATGGATAACTTTGATCACTTCCAAAGCTAGACGCATCAACATGATCCTGGAGCAACGTTGAATATTTGTGTTTGTGGGACCATTGCGGAAGGATGGGAGTCGTCATCGAGACAAGTTGATGATGATGGGCACCGTCATCAACTCAACACAGAGCAAAACAAGTTGTGAATAGGAAGTCAAAACATCCGTATTGTATGGAGGTAGAAGCAATTATCTGAGTGGACATACTATCTATGAGTGGACATATGCATGTGTTTGTGTGCGTGCATGCACGCACGCACGCACGCACGCACGCACGCACACACACACACACAATCACATCCACGTGCGCGTGCGCGTGTGCCTAAATTACCTAAATTGAATCTGTAATAGTTGAAGGGAATAAAAAGGGACACATTGCTGGAATAGGTGCAAAATTGCTTCCAATGTGATGAAAGGACATGCTGTGATTTTGCTTTACGCAGAATCCTCCCTGAAATCTTTTCCAATTTCACCCTGATGTTTGCCTTTCCTGCCTCTCAGGCTCCTTCCCTCTTAGTTATATTTGTATGAATGTTTTTTTTCCTTTCCGGTGGCTAGCGACACTTTTGTGTGTAGGCTACTTTGGTTGTTAAAATGCAAATTTCATAGCAGCCAGCTTTTCTTGTGCAGTCTGCAATTTACTGTGATGTTACCCCTTTCCTTACTGCTGAGCAGAGGACGTGAGTGTCAGCTATATCTATCCTCCAGAGCTTTGGTAAAGTGCCGCAGCACAGCAGAGTCACAAATACAGTTGAAAGCAGCCGGCTGTCAAGTATCTAAAGTTTGAGACCCTCCCTGACGGTGTTTGCTTGTCTTTTTGTATGTTTTATAGCAGATGGCAGCCAAAAGCAAATCATTGAGCTGTGCTGCTCCTTTACCACAGATGAAGATGGTTTCAGAAATGTTGAGTAAACATTGGGGAAATTATTTCAAGCTGCTCTGCTCTGACATTCAGCTGGATGCAAATTTAAAAAAAAGATAGTACAGGAGTTTTTTCTTGATACCCTTTGAGTATATGCTGCCAGTAGACCAAGGATGTGAATCTTAACAATAATAATAAATGTCCTGCGTGCGTGCGTGCGTGCGTGCGTGCGTGCGTGCGTGCGTGCGTGCGTGTGTTTATTTGTATTTTTACAGGAGATGTAGTTGTTAGGTTACTTCAAAGCCTGAGAACTGTAGTCAATTTGTCGGCAGCCCTTTATTTGTTAACCCTTTCACCAGCGCCAGTTGATGCTTCAGAAGGGGTGGCATATAGCTGAATGGTGGATGCTAAATGGTGAAAGAGCCTGCCTGTCGAACCGCAATCTCGAGGCCTCACCAGAAATGTGTAGAATATGAGTGGGCCAAGTTTCCTTGACACTTAACTCCCTAATTGCAACCGCAATCTCGAGGCCTCACCAGAAATGTGTAGAATATGAGTGGGCCAAGTTTCCTTGACACTTAACTCCCTAATTGCTCTGTGCCCCTTGTGGCCAGCGATCGGCTGGGTTGAGCTGAAACCAAATTTCCCCTGTAGGCCAATATTATTATTATTATTCATATCCATATGAAGTAAAATCACAGACCTCATTTCTTCAGTTGTGCATGCAGTGATGTCAAAAATGCCTATGGGGTTTTGAATGGGAAAGATAACCCCTCAGGAGTTACCAGCCAGAAAAAAGTGGGAGTGAGCCGTCACATGGGCATCGATCACGAGGCCGTTCCACACCTACCTATGTGGACGTCACACACTAAAGAAAGATGCAGGGATAGAAACTGCATGCAATCCTAGTCTACTTGCCAGAATGTGAACCCTGGCATGTTGAGTACACCAAGGTTTTATGTTAGAAATGTTGAGTATGGGTCCCCAGCATGTAGAAACTGCCAGATGCTAACTTGCATATGTTGAGCAATTTTCATAATTGGCATAATTTCATCATGATTTATGTAGCATCTCTATGGGCTGGCAAGTAGACTATCCAGCTATAGTAGGAGTATGGACTATGAAGGACCGAGATGACTGAAGACACCGCTGGGGGGCTTGTCCAAGGACGACAGAGAAACAACACACACACACACACACACACACACACACACGCACACGCACACGTCTGGCGCAGCAGGAGGGGCACAGTTCTTAGAATAGGATTATCCATAGTCTGTCTGATTATGAAAATGACTGCTGCCACTGCCAGCATCTTAGCACAGAGACTTCAAGTCTACATCACAGCCTCTGTGTAAACAAGTGGCATTAATTGTCAGAGTATCATTAACACTCAGTCTAAGCTGCGTAAACATCCTCTGTCAAGGTGAAGCAGAGCATACAGCGATTAGCAGGGAGATGGGAGTCTGTGTGCATGTGTCTATATGAAGTCTGGTGACTACATTCTAGTGACAGAGATGACAGTTAAAAAAAATGTTTGAAATGCTGGTCTATACATCCTGATGGAGGGGAACTGTTCGGAATAACATGTTCCTTCCACGTGCTACGTCCTACAGGTCATAAGAAGCGGCTGGCTCACTGATTGAGCAAGCATGAGCTCAGTTCGGGGCTCTCCCCAGGCTGACAGAGCTAGAGTAGCGCCCAGGATTACAGCTTAGGCAAAACCAGGTGAAGAACTGGGTTACATAATTACAAAATTAAAGTTAGTTTGCGTTGCGATAGAGCTAGGGAGGGTTATTTGTATGAATAAGGAAGAGAGAGACAAGCTTCAAGACAATTAGTTGTCTTTGTAAAATGTTTTACAGCAGACTGTGCTAAAAATATAATTAAAAAAGCAAGATATAAAAAAATAGAAACATTTGAAAGTACAAACTTTATCCCCTTTTGCTACCCTCCTCCATTCCTCCCTTCTTCTCATCCTCCTGTCTTAGAGAGGAGAGAGAGAACCAAGATAGGCGAATAAACATCCAGAGGCCTTCTTTATCGTAGTTGGTGACCTTAATTATGCATATATATGTATTACAAAACACTTCCAGCATGTTGATGTTAACACACAGGGGAATACAAGTTTAAATCACTGTTACAGCTATAACCTGTTATGCAATGTGTAAAAATCTGTTTGGTAAATGTGATTCTTCCGTACTCCTTGTTTACAAGCAGAAGCTAAAACGAACAGTGGCAGTCATGAAGACAAGCCTGCACTGATGTTCTGATGAGTCTGATTATATATTACGAGACAGTTTTGAATGGGCTTTTTTCCGTGAGATTGTGGGAGGCGACATCACTCAATACGCAGACACTGTTGTCTGCGTATTGAACTGCATCTCTAAAGGTGTTCCCACTTTATCTGTCTGGATTTACCCAAACCAGAAGCTCCTATTCCATGTGAGCTCAGGGTATGGAACATTGCCTTTGACTCCTGCTGATGAGGGAGAATAGTGGTGCCTTACGTGCACTCAATGCAGCCAAGTCAATTTCGGTGAGATGGTTACGTGAGTGGCAGCAACCCACCCAGCCTTTGGAAAGTATTACACATGACATCCGATTTCAGTACAAAACTCCCTTGTACTTGTCACTCCCTCCCTCCCGGACGAGCTAAACACCTTTTTACACACATTTTGAGATCATAGACAATAACAAATCCATCGTAGCTGTCTCTGATGTTGAGACCCGTATGTGACCTGAATGTGACGTCACCCTTGGTGCTCGGAGAGGAGCAAAGAATGGTGTTGCAAACGAATCCAGTATGTGATTGTGTCTCAAGGGTGACATCCCCGCCAGTGCCTCAGGAGGCATTGAGGATGATGTCACTACACTGATTATCTGATTAATGTACATACTTACGTACATACCTCACTACTTATTCTTCATTATTTATTTTGTGATTGTTGTTATTGCTGGTACAATGTTGAGGAACCGAAACGAAATATGAGAAGATGTAAAAGGTTAAAAAAGAACAGAGGTTCCTGGAAATATATTACCCATCTCCTGTGTTCGTGCCTTCCCTCAGTGGCATCCTGACATTGAGTCATCACAGCATGTGGCAAGAGAGGCTGGGCCCGCCATAAATCAGACCCTTTATTAAGACAAGGCTGTCAATGCAGGAACTATAGCCATGAAATAAGTATCAATTAATGCCGCGTCCTTAATCCCCATAGAACATGACACCCATTTACTAACGTTCTGCATCGACTGCTGGACGCCTTTCTAGCCGTTTCCTCAGTGTGTATGGCACGACTCATGAGAGACTGAACGCAGCAAAAACCTTGAGTGCTCGTTTAACCCGGAGAGTTAACTCTCAGCTCCCAGAGCTCCTGAAGATACAGTGCATTGTGAAATGTATGAGCGGAGGAGAGCTGTCTGGCTGAGTTCAGCATGGTGTCGTTTGTAATGATGAAGTCAGGGGGGTTCGCACTAATCTGCACTGGAGTTCCGTTTTCCCTGTGCTGTGGCAAGGAGTAAGTCAGAGGGTTGGGACTGGAGTTATGGCCCCTACACATTTAGGACAAAGTTGTCGGGGAGTCATCAGATTGTTAAATATTTCACACTACAGGAGTCTTTTTTTTAAATCAGCTGTCATTATGTCTTTGTAGCTTTCACACTAAACGATTGATCGCTGACTAGGGATCATACACGGCAAGAGTTCACCAAGATGCGATCCAGATTCAGAGATGGAGACTACTTTGGTAAAAGTAAAAGTACTAGTTCAACTAACTACTCAAGTAAAAGTAAAAAGTACAGGCGCTGAAATGTACTTTTAAGTAAAAGTAAAAAGTATTTTTACCGGACGTTTCTCTGCAAAGACAACTGTAACTACTAAAATAATTCGAAGACTATCCCCTTCCCCATCAAACCCTTATGTTAAAACTAGCCGCCAGGATTGGTTTCAAAACTGTGATGAGAAATATCAGCATTATGACTGATGTTAAAATACAGTACACACATAGACCTGAGGTGGAAAGCCTGGTGACGTGAGGTTAACATACCCCAGATAT
This sequence comes from Benthosema glaciale, assembly GCA_900323375.1. Taxonomy (NCBI): domain Eukaryota; kingdom Metazoa; phylum Chordata; class Actinopteri; order Myctophiformes; family Myctophidae; genus Benthosema; species Benthosema glaciale. The sequence continues at coordinate 28,659 of OOFJ01102910.1, forward strand.
ACTGTATACAGTATGCACAGTTAACATTACCCCATGCTATTCGGATATAGGCTACTGTATGCACAGTTAACACAGGAGACAAATGTATTCATAATAATAATAATTTCATATTGACAGTATTGTGTACTTTATAGTAGCACTATAGCTGGCACAAATGCAGTTCTCACACCCACAGAAAGACAGAGCATTCAAACAGCAAATAAGATGCATGATGCAGACATGCGCACGCACGCGCGCGCACACACTCTCTCTCTCTCTCTCTCTCTCTCACACTCACACTCACACACAC
>OOFJ01102911.1:0-10100 GCA_900323375.1 Benthosema glaciale
CCCAGGACACGGCCCCGCTGCTCTGGAGGTGGGCGTTTCTCCGTGGCCGGGTGCGCTCCTTCTTCTTCCCTCCCAGCGTGATGAAGCTGAACTTGGCACTAGCGGAGCAGTCCACTGGGGTTGCACTTACAAAGTTCTCCGCCAGGTCCTAAGGACGATGATGTGTTATTATAAATTAGTTATAAATACTGAAAGAGTTTCAAAAGAAACCTGGTAAAAAAAGTGAAGTGAAGAGCTCAAAAAACAAGTGTATACCTTGAGGTACTCCTGTCGCGTGCGCGTCGCCATGGCACGGAACTTTTCAGACTTGTGTGCAGCATGCTCTCCGTTGATCATCTTGGCCAACAGGAAGTCTCTAAAGGCTGGGGAGTGAGGAAAGATCAACCCCGGTGGGACCGTGGGGCCGAAAACTGGCACATCTTTTGATCTGGTTACAGCAACGCTAAAGAGAGAGAGAGAGAAATAATTATGATAATGAAATGTTAACATTATTATGTATTTTTAACTGTTATTATACTACATACAAATGACTTCTGATCGAGTCAGCAGGAATTCGGGAGGTCAGTCTCACGTTAACATGTAGCTGACTGGTTCATTTGGGCCAATCATGAGAACGTTTGGTTATGTCCACTATGTTATCCTAATAGTCAGAATAACACACCTGATTACCCAATAAATATGATGATTATTATTATTATTGTTAAATTAATATCTTTATCCTATTTCCTCTGGAATGATATGCTGAGTGTGCATGTTCTTATAAAACAGGCCCTGTTTCACACTCATTTGGTTACAAACCCAAGCCAACCGTACTCTGTACAATCACATTCTTGTGTTGTTGGCCACTGGAGAACATGGGATTTTCTAAATTGTGCTGATGGGCAGCTTGACATTAATATTTTAGAAAAATGGAGTGTTATTCATGCATCGCTCCACCCAGAGGTTTCTTGTTGATCCAGGGATTTGATCCTAATTATCTTCAGTCCATGGTTGACAAAATAATAACATTATGTACGAATGGATTATTTATATTACAAGAGACTGGAAGACTGGAATGTGTAGTCTTTACCTCCCAAAATGAAAGACTGCTTTGGATAAACGCTCCTTAGTTTTATTTATTCTTTTATATTTATTACTCACCTGTAGCAGGTGCCGTCTGTGCAGGGATTGTGGACTCGAACAATGATGAAGATGTGCTGGAAGTGGGAGCGAATGTTTTTGGGAGTGAAGGGGAGAGCTCCAGGCTCCTGGAAGATGACAGTGACAATGTCGTTGCCGATGTGCCGCTTCCTCAGTAGCTATGAAAAGAGAGGAATAAATAAACACAAGGGTCAATGTGTTATTTACAGTTAAGGGGAAGCACAGGCTAACTACTTGATCATTAAAATGGATGCAAATATACCCATTTTATACATTTTGTCCTGATCAGTGGACCATAGCTTTTGGTCCCATTCTGCTCACATCTCATGTCATGCTTCCGACGTCAGCAAGGGCATGTGGTCGCAACGTGTTCCTAACGCCAAATCAAATGGGTTCAGATCTGAGCCAAGTCTCCTAAGGAGGCGCGTCTGAAGCGTGTCCTGGACGGGGTCTCCGGACGTGAAAACAAATCCATCCAATTATATAGACTACTATTATGACACACTGTATACAGTGTGTCATTATGTATGGCCTCACAATGTTACTGGCACCAATATCAAGACATTCCTTTAAATTCATTTAAACCTGGCAAATCAGATGACTCTGATGAAAGCACCATTACAGAGAGCAACGTTACAATCTTCCATCTTTTAACGTCTTGATGTGTTCCAGATGAGATGTTGTTCACTAACCTCTGGATCAGAACAGATCAGTAAACAGGATTGAGAGAGGAATAGTTTGGCTCAATGAGGGATCAAATGCCCAGAGGCCTCCAGAGGATTCATGGCTTATCCCAGACTATCAACAATGATCTAAGTATCCAGCACCAAATCCAAACAAATCCTTCTAATCAACAACACTAAGACACAGGCAACGCATCCGAGCATTCTTTGAGAGCTCAAAGCAAGAAAGGACATTAAATCCTGACCTGCTTTCCAGGGATTGCAGCTATTGACTTAATACTGTAGCCAGAAGGCTATCTCAGATTGGCATACTGTACTGCATACAGTACATTCTGTCAATCCAAACCACCCACGCCAAGGATCAACTCAAGGCTCTAATAATAACGGTAATATAATATTACCGTTATTAAACCATTAACGTTCAATCTACACTTGAATTATGAAATGTGTTTAAGGTCTCAGGCGTTGGGATCAAATGACAGCATTGTTCTATTTGAGCTGTGTGTTTGTCTGCTGGTGGACCTCATCCGGTCCCAGGCGCATAATGAGCGGATCTCACCGGGAGCATTAATTGGCGGCTGCATGCCGAATCGTTTCCACGGCAACATCTCCAGCAATAGAAATTCCAATTAACAACTGACTGAAGAAAGAGGCTGCCTGTGAAATGAGAAGTGCCAGTTCTAATGAGGAGAGGCAGGGTGCGACTAAACGGGAGAAACCACCAGCAGTTGTGTTGTTATGATGAAAGAAACAACTAAAGTTAATTATGTACTTTGATTATGGCCGTAGTGACTATTATTTGACTCTCGCAATATTGCCAATTGTTGTAGGACGCCTGGCTAAGCTGCGGGCCCTTTTATCCATCATGAGGACCAAGTTAACCTCTCCCTCATCACAACAGCAGCTTGTACCCAAAACATGATGCAGTGTGTTCAGACTGTTTGAAAAAAAGTCAGGCCACGCACGCACACGCACACACACACACACAGGAATGAATACCTGTTGTCGGTTGTTGGGTGTGTAGGGCAGCAGGGTGGAGACGTGGAACATCAGTTCATAGTCTTTATAGGTGGTGTACAGAGAATGGGTACCTGTGGAATCAGCTGGTAGACAAACGGATAGCCTGACATCAGAGACAGTGACTTAACATGTACAATGTCATCAATGTTCTTGTATTAACCCCTTTAGACCTGAGGCTGATTCTAAAAAATCTTTTTCGTATTACATTTTTTTACAAAAATAATAATCACGTTGCTACATGTACGGTAACAACTAATGGGACACAGAGGTAACTCCCGGATTGATAGTTATAACAACGTATACTGTAGGTCTAAATAGATTTAATAAACCAAGTTCCTCTTGGCTGATCTTTATTTAAGCCCTTTCCTCTTTTTAAAGAGCCAACAACAACTCAAGGATGAGTAACGGTAGTTTATGCCGTCGACTTAAATCTTCACTTAGGAATGTTGACCCGAGTTGGCTCTGAATTTGGTCTGCCCATTTTACTCTCTATAGATACCAAATCTCTTAGCAGAAAATATCTTATTGAGAAGTTCATAACATGTCGCGCTCTGGACATATTGCGAGTGAATGTTTCCCGCAAAATAGGGATGCTTGAAAGTAGTTAAAGTAGTTTAAAGTAGTAGTAGTAGTGTGCAATATGTGGTTTTAGATATTTTAGATTTTAGCATTTTGAGCCTAGTGTCTCTGATGTCATCGACACTCACTCCTCCTGGACTACAATTCCCATAATGTTCCTCCTATCCTTGTGGGGGGAGGGCTGTCTTACTGAGACAACATGTAATCCAGGAAGTAGTGTAGATGACATCAGAGACACTGCTAAAATCTAAAAAACACATATTACACACATAAATACCCTGAGGAAAGTGTTCTAAATCTTCTAAATGTCATTAACATTTAATCTTTTGCAAAAAAAAATGAAATAAAGAGGGGTCTAACGGTCTGTACTGGAAACTCACAGATTTCAGAGTGATGAGTCTTTCCAAATGAAATTCCTTCATTTTCAGCTACTACAGAGGATACACCTATACAGTACATGATTGTGTACAGACCAAACAACGTTTCTTCCTTACTCTTGGTATCCAGTTGGGCTTTGTACTGGTTGAAGCCCTTCAGACGGACCCTCTGACCGAGCAGCTCCATAAACTGCTCCAGAGCTGGACTGGCACTCTCATTGTTGTACATCTCCTCCTCTGTACTCTGACCAGCTCTGCAGTACAGGATGCCCACTTTGTGCTGGAAGCTCAGCTGAGAGAAAAAATAAAAACAGATAAGAGTATGTAGTACATTTTAGGCATAACAGTAGTAGCCACTTAAACCCTCTATACCCTCCCTCTGAGGGTACTAGGGCCCCTACTATTTCCCACTACAGCAAAACCATTACCGAAAATAGCCGATCTACAGTACAATCTCACAACACGTTGCATCTCAATATAATAGGGACATTAGGTTCAAGTGGTTCGTAATTTGTCTAAGACTGTGCTTTACTGTATATATGCATACACTTTTTTATGCATTTAGTGCTTATGTCTACTGTAAAGATACAATTATTTACAGTACATTCTTACATTAGATCAGGTGTGTCCAAACCTTTTTCAAAAGGGGGCCATATTAGAACATAATATGACATAATGTGCCTTCGGACTATAACAAAGTCACATACATATGCATCTCATTTAAACGATTTTATGTAACCATCATCACCAGTATTTAATATCGATGTTTTTTTGTTAGGAGTGCTGTGAACAAAACACCCAAAATATATCAGCCTTTTTGCAGCCTTATTTCACATTACCAAATGTAGCCGTGCAAGGTATAAAAATAAATAAAATTGCCTTTTTTGGACGCCTTCAGAATGAGAAAGAACAAGAAATCCTGACAAATTACACTCTGGGAACTGCCCAGGTTAATAAAAAAAAAACTTAAATGTAAAAATGTTGGATAATACAATTCATATGAAGCTGAGAGCCGCATAAAATCTGTCCCCGGGCCGCATTTGGGCAGTGGGCCGCACTTTGGACACCCCTCCATTAGATCCTTCTAAAAGTAAGTTGCAATGGCCCCAAGGCCCCCGAAAATATTTCTATAATTACCTATGATGAGAATTATATGTCCCCAAACATTACATTTGTCCTCAGTGCTGTCTGGGATTGTAGCTGTCAATCATTGTCCTGTCATGTCCAAAACCATTACTTGTCAGGAAATGGGAAAAACATTAACTGTGTTCAAATTCATCCAATGCAGTAATGACGTTTATTATTTAGTCACAAGCTCTTTTTTTTCTTTTTTAGATTTGTTTTCGGCTCTTTGCCTTTTATTGATAGTTATTAGTGAAGACAGACAGGAAAGTGGGAGGAAGAGAAGGGGAGAGACATGCAGCAAAGGTTGTCATGAACGGGACTCGAACATGCAAGGCGCTGTCAAGCCAAAGCCTATACAGTATGTGGCATTGTGGCATGTGCCTGGACCACTTGGCCAGTGGGCGCCCCAGTCACAAGCTCTTGTTAATTTTTTGCTGGCTAAATGTTTATAAACCCCACAAACAGTCTTAACCACTTTCCCACCCTATTGTTTAAGGCATGAATTGATGAAAAAACAAAAAGAAGCAATATGGAGATAAAAGGTTTCTGTCCGACAGCAACAACATAAACTGTTGTGATTTAAGTACTTCTCAATGTTGCAGGGATGGATTATTTTGATGTCTTGAGGTTTACAACACTTGTATGTACTGTATATGGTTACGGTTATACAGTACCAACCTTATCATCACCTTCCTTCCATAAAGTGGTTTGCGGCTGCACGGCCACAGGGTGTCAAATTAGCCTAAAACGCTCCGGTAGCAGCCGGCTAGACACCGTTTGACTTGATAAGGCATTTCATCTCCGGTTATCAATATCCATTACCTGACTCTGTGGGCTGAGAGAGGAAAGCTAAGTGTGTGTGTGCTATCAGTCCGACCAGGGGAGTCAGCAACACAAAGGGAGAGTAATTACATTTCCACTGGCCCCACAGTCAACAGCAAACAGCTGCTCTTGAATTATGTATGAGGCTTGGAAAAGAAAGCTTCAACAAGTGATTCCCACCACCCACCAAGTTATTTAATAACTTGGTGGGTGGTTAGAATCACGTTCTATTTTCACAATGGGATATCCACCATAAAAAAGGCTGTGCAAACTTTAAACCAATGATGGCTCTTTTTGACCATTAGGAGGATGGGATCCACAATATTTTTTATTAAGCTATTAATGATGAATATCAAGAGTTTGGTTCCTCAGTCTATCACAATTTTAAAGAACGACATCCGTCAGGGGGATTGTAAGATAATTTAAGTCACTGGTTGATGATTAAATTGATAATATGTTAAGATGACCAACAAAAAAATGTTCTTCAGGGTTTTTGTGACTATGAATTGTGCAACCTCTCGTCTTTTCTGTTAGAGTTCATCTCCAGTGGTTATAGCACCTCAACACTATTGTTGTGCGCTCCTACCTCTTTGTTTGTTCTAAATTGATATATATATATAAAATAGAATACCTATTCATACAAATATTATTCTATGTTTTGGAATATCTACATGTTCATGTTTTTTAGGAGGCTTTGTTTAGATATTATGACGTATTGAGTGGACCAGGTTCTCTGAGATGTGACACTACAACGTACAACCCCAACAACACAAAATCAATTTATAGGACAAAATGTCAATTTCATGTTGACCCTTGGTGGTAACTTGCAGCCAACTTGAACACAGTCGTGATCAGTGATCACTATGACAACAGTACAAACAGCCATGCATGCACTGGCAATCATGTTTGACTGGGGGTACAGGACCTGTGGCGACGATTCAAGTGAGCACAGCATAAGAAAGACATGGCTGCATTTGAGACACTACATTCATGCTGCGCTACAGCATGTTCCATTTCAAGCTTTCAGACAATATTCTCATATGGTCACTATGAGGCCAAAAACCTCACTATTAGTAACTAATAATAACTTGATCCTACATCTGTACTAAACATGACAGCACTTAACAGCCTGCTTAACCACGTAAACCTTATAAACGTATATGAGCGGGGTTCACCAGGGTTCTGTACTTGGTCTCCTGCTTTTTTAAATAAAAAACAAATCTCTTTCCGAACAATAACTGATCTACAAACTCACAACGCGATGCGGTGATGTTCACCCCATGGTAGGGTTCATGCTAGGGTCCAGTTATAGGATGCTATATTAAAGTATTTATATTTATGAATACTAGACCGCTGCCCAGCTATAGAGCACTGAGTCAGTAACGATGGTTGGAGATCCATGCCCCACCCGGCAATACAATACCCGTTGTACCCATGTCAGAGTACCCGTTCCACCCATCTGTCTGTGTCCCTTTTATGCCTATATATGGACATTTCTGTAGCTGTCTCGCTTTGTCCATTATTCTTATATATGGAGTTCTGCCCGGGGCAGAGGCCTTTTGTGGCGGTTCTGGTCAACCGTGCGTCCGACCGACTTTTCACCGGGCACTACACTCCCTGTGGGGGTGAAGTCAGTGGGGCTAACCGTTCTGAATAATAGACTAAACAGTACAAACAAGTACATTGAAAAGAAAATATCCATGTATGATTGTAGCTGAGATTAATGAATGAAATGAAAATAGAAATGAAATTGGCCTCTACATACTATGTTCTTGGAGGCCACCATTTTAACCTAATAACAATAATCACATTTGTTTCTTTCATAGTTCCATTCATCATGCTAATTAATGAAACCGACAAGGACTTTATTTTTATTTCATCACAGCAGCCCAACAAACACTAACATAAAAAAAGGACTGATTTATCTCAGCATATAATTGATTGAGTTATACCACTTGTTTGGTTTTATATTACTACTACTTATATTACCATTACTTACAGTATGAAAGAAAAGAAAAGAAAGTGATTTTTCTCAATGTTGCAGCCAGGGCATTAGGGCCTTTTTCAAACTCCACGTGTCCATGTACACAATACATTTTATTGCCTTTATAGGCAAACACTTTTATAACGGTGATTATTGGTTCACTCACCCCTTGCTGGTCCAGTTTCAGTAGCTGTTCTGGGACCTTGGGGGAGTTGGTAGCCAGGCGGAGACACTGGATGTTGAGTTCAGGGACCACATACTCCAGCACTTCCTTCAGAGGAAGGCCTCTAGTCGTACCGTGCTTGGAGGTAGAGGGCACAGCGTCCTCTAAGATGGCGCCACGCAGAGTGGTCAGCTGAGAGGAGAAGGAGGTGCCATGCGCTTCATTTAATTAAACATCTGTGATGCTGTGCACTCATTACAAAAACAATGATATATCCCTTATAATTCACGCTCCCTCCTGAGGGACAAGTGTAATACCCTGCCTATTCTGATCTAGAAGGTGTGACCAGTACATCTGCAATTAATGATCTGAGGCAAAAAATAAAGAAAAGTAGTAATAATAATAATAATCTTTTCTTTTTCTTCTTTTTTTATTCAAATAATCTATGGAATTAAAAGTTAATTAAAGTAAAAGAATCCCTGGTCAGTGATCACCCTTACTGACTGGTTCCCATGAGTATATATAGAACCTGATTGATGAGAACCGTTGCACCTAATCACCTATCCACCCTGCTGCCATAAGCCAACTGTATGCTACATGCATTGACCACTGCGGGCATTGACCGCTGACGTACAGTATAAAATGTATGCATTAGCAGAAGCACTCAGGGGCTCTGTATTTTTCCGCCGGGTCAGGTAGTAGAAGTCAATCTTAGATAATCAGGATGAAATATGACAAATGGACAGGTCCGTCTTGCTGACATGACATGTAGAGATAATGTGTATCGATTTAGATGATGTTTGGACTTTGAACAAAATCTGAGTAATGGAAAACGATGTGTGGCACTATTACATGCCAATCAAGATGCTGCGTTCATCATTTGAGCCCTTTTGTTCAAAAATGGGCCATGGCTGTAAACTTCCGATCTTATCCTTGCCAATCAGGATGGAATATGAAAAATCGGACCGATCTGCCTTATCACATAAATAACAGATATACTATATGTTCTGTTTTGTGTGCACTGATTGCGTGAAAAAAGTGTTTAGCAAAAATCACCCTCTTGGTGGCACTACAAATGTGAAAATTGGGGCAGAGAGGTTCTGCTCTGGCATGTGTTCGCGCAGTTTCAAGTCAATCAGCCAAGAGTGCCAGAGATTAGCTGTACACAGATGGACGAACGGACACTTCCAAAATCCCTGGCTTCCTGAATTATGAAATGAACAATTGTGTGCTGTTTGAGTTCAGTCACTGCACATCTGGATAAACATTTAATATTAAAGCTGGAACCAAATGGATTCTGTTCATTTTTATACCTTCAGTGGTGATTTCACTGTGTGCCAAGTGCCAACAGGTTTATTAATGCCATTCCTAATTAACTGATATGGAAGATATTCCAGAAGCTAACGTGTAACACCTCCTTTCTTTCTGTGTGTCCTTTTGTTCAGAACCAAACTGACAACCAGAGACATCTTTCCCTTTGGCTATCATCCTCATCATCATCATCATTATTATCCTCTATTTTCCATCTATTGCATTTAGAGCTCCCATCTTCTATTTCATGTTTGTCAAAGTCCTCGTCCTTACTACTGTTGACAACCAATTTTCAAATAAACGTGGTCTTCTCTTTTAAATGTGATCTTCTTACCTCACTGGTTCTGAAGATGAGCCGGTAGTTATACTGTGACCCATCCTTGCCTTCCTCCAGCTTCTCCCTGCGGATGCTGAGTGACACCGGACCCAGGTTCTCATCAATACCAAAATAATTCTGGTGCTCTGATGGAAACAGGAGAAATGTAGTTATAGATACAACAGATTATTTGTCCATAGGTTGATATATACTTGCTTGTGTGTCACAGAAAATATCAGAACCGCAAGCAGTTTTTTCTTTTCTTTTTGCAGTTCTTGTAGATCTGCTACTTTTTGGTGTGCAAAACCAAACATGTAGAGGTCTCTTTCTGTGGTTACAGTTGTAAACGAAACATCTCTCTGAATATATCTCAAATTACTCTGAACGGAGATGACGGTAGACATTCACACGATGGTAAAACATATCAATAAATCCATGTGTGGATGGATCTAGTTCCACGTAGCTAGGTATCGTGTACCAGTCCATGAGCGTACTGACTGACGTCAGGGACATACTGTAATATAGATATATCAATACAGACACTGAGACCAAATATCAGGACTATGCCAGGCTGCAATAT
>OOFJ01102931.1:0-17950 GCA_900323375.1 Benthosema glaciale
GAAACAACAATGAGAAACAACAGTGGATTTCTTTTACCAGCTGTAGAGTAGAGGTAGACCTCTCAATGATGTGATTTCCCAGCATTTTGAGTGGTTGACAGTGCAAATTTCCCATCCTGATCAAAAGATCCATCCTGCCACAGTGGGGCCAATCAATTGTCAACCTCAAAAGGAAACAGAGACTTGCACTTACTCACTCTAGGCAGACTATAGTCTCGCGTTACCAGACTGTTGACTTACGCGATTTTACAAATGCTCCGATAAAACGGATGTGACGCATCCCCTAACTTGGTGCAGCGTTTGTGTAGTATTATTATTATTATACTCAGACAGAGTATAATAATAAGAGTATAAATAATAATAAGCATTCGGAGATTGTGGAATAGTGTCTGGCTATGCGAGACTAGGCAGACTAAAGTCCTCCAACTAAATGATTGGATTTAATCCACCCAGGTCAGATTTAGTCATACACATAAAAAACATAAACATACACATACCAATCAAATACAGCTCAGGGTCAAATTAAATAAAGTGGAGTTTGATGGGGACGTAAAGCATGATTGTAAAGCTGGATTATAACTTATTTTTTTTACCAAAATGTCTGTGGTTATATAATGTATCTTTCATTCATTTTAAAATACAATATGCTTCTTAAAGACAACTGCTTCTCAAAAGTCAATCAGAAACCCTAAGGTGACTCTTACAAAGTATAAATTCATGCCAGCCAAAAATCTTTTTCTAGTGCCATTAAAATAACTATTTTTGGACATGTCAAAAGCTTAGAATCTCATGTCTCCTTTCATCAGGAATTCACCAGTATCTCCATGATTTGGTCCAGCTCGTTCAAGTCCGTCAGACATGACTGTAGAGTTGAGCCGGCAGCCGAGACATGACCAACAGAGCACATCTTGAGGTCCTCGTCGCCCCAGAAAGACTGGGTGATAGGCCAGAAAGAGCCTGCCGCCAGGCAGGCAGCGGGCAGGTCCGACGTCTCGTACATGGAAGTGTCAATGTCCTCAAAGATGTCATCGAGGGCGAGGTCGCCGAGGTAGCCCAAGGCGCTGTTGACTGTGTCTGTAAAAGGCGGGTATGTAGTGGAGGGAAGTGATCTGGGGGATGCAGGGGAGCCACTGTCATATGAGAGAGATACAGACTGAGAGGAAAGAGGCAGAAGGATTCCTTGCATCTCTCCCCCGGCGCACCCTGGACAAGTGACCGGTACATCCTCCCTGAAAAGCAGCCGGTCTGGACCAACGCCTGCACTGAGGTGCGTGGAACTGTCCAGTGATGGCCCCGACACGCCAGACGTACGGACGAGTGCGTCAGGCTGCGAGCACAGTATCTGGGCAGACGGCTCCATGCCACCAGCAGAGACGCTTCCCGCCCCATCCCTCCTCATGTCCTCCTGAATCTGCTTCAAGGTGTTGATGAGCAGTACGGAGCGCCGTAGGCCCAGTTCCATACCCGCCTGGTACGGCTGCAGCTTGTCCAGACACAGACTCAACACCAGCTGGCGCTGCTGCAAGTGGCTCAGGTCCCATTTGACCCCATCCTCTTCCTGTTTGGTTGGGTTAGCCTTTTTGGCCTCTGCTTCCAGCTCCTCAGAGCAGCTATGCTTCCGCTTCACGCCACGACCCAACATGGACCTACAAAGACAGACAGACAGACAGGTATATTAGATAAAGACATACACAGAAGATTCAAGCTACACATCATATGGTCAGTATGTATATGGCCATATGAATGGAATAAATGGCCTAGATTGGAGCAGGGACATACTGTACAAGGGCAAGATGGACAACAGTACCTATATTATGGGACTATATATTACTATTTTAATAATTCTGAAGTAACAAATTAAAACATTAATTTGTTACTTCCATCATGGTCTTTGGACATTTAGCTTAGGCTGATCTGTCAGCTTGAATAAAGCTCTCCCGAAGCTTGACCAGATGCTGCCTACTCTGTTATGTCACTGAACTGAAACAAGTCATTCATTGCAAATGAATAGCAATCAAACTTTGTGGAGGCTGTAGTGATTTGTAAGGGACTTTATAACAGTCACATATCGGTCCGGAGTAGCACTCCATTTCAGTAATTAACTACTATCTATTACCATGTAATAAGATCATCTGAGCACAAAAGCCCACAGAAGAATTCTGTCTACATAAAGTGAGGTTCCAAGCAACCTGTACCACTGTTTTCCCATTCGCATTATTGTATAACATTTTTTTAGTCCTAGTCTAATGTCTAGCAGTTTGGTAGTTGAGTAAGGCATGTTAATTAAATTGCGTCAAGGCTATTGCAAAAAGCAATGTATCAAATGTAATAAAACATTTTAATATTAAATGGCCATGCTGAAAATATCCTATGCACCTCATCCCTGTAAGTTGCCTGTAACCATTAGGGTTTAAGTCACATTCTTGCTCCCACTGAGCGAGGTATTAAAAAAAAAGAAAGAAAATAAAAAGGTTATAGAAAATATTCACATGCATTTACATTCCACATACATACCCGTGAACAGTGGCATGAGAAATTATTCCGTTTTCTTTCCAGGTTGTTGGAGGCGCGTGTCTTTGCTGTGAGTTGCTGAAATGTGAAGAATGCACAACAGTACAGTGTGTACATCGGGACGTCTACCGACATACACACAACAGCACAGAGTACAGTTACACGGTGGTAGTCACTCTCAATCCCATATGCTGGGCAGACTCATGTTCGCGCAGTGATTGGCTAACCGGGCTAACATGGGTTGTCATGTCAACCAACCCCCTTTATGTGTTCAATACGTGATGACCTCTCCTCCTCTTTAAAGACAAAATATTACGCAAATTATATCTCCTCTCCTCGTCGACGTAATTTTAAATCATTATGAAATTGCCGTTTCATTTTTTATTTTTTTTTGTGGCCGTTTACTATGGTTGCCAACCGACAACCAAGTAGCCAATCACTGCGCGACAGCCCCTCTGCGCGATGGGATCGAGATCCCGCGCGTGAGGGGGCGGAGACACGGGATCTGATCGAAAAGGCGATTGGTGGAAGAAACTATGGAGATTGGAGAACGTCTCAGCCTCCGCCCCTCACGGGGCAGCGAATGTGCAACATTTTACTCAAGAATTAACTTTTAAAGGGATAGTTGACTCAAAACGACCCTTTTGCAGCGACTATTATACTCACACACGTTGGTGTTTATGTTCTGTTTGTTGACATCATTTATTACTCGTGTGTGGTGCGATAGTGCAAAATAAGAATCTTGACATTGACATGACATTTTTCTCCATCTCTTTTTTGTGGTGCAACAACAGCTGAGTCCAAGGAGCAGCTATGTCCCTATCCATCCCTATGTATGTCCCTATGTTTAGGGTACCAACAGGGGGCGTTGTTGCACCACTCACTTCAGACTTCAGGTCTGATTTTAATGGCTTCTCTAAGTCACTTAGAGAAGCCATTATTTGCAAAAAAGCTAAAATAGTATGATACACAGGATGGTCTAAAAATATAGTGAAAACTCGGAAATTATTTGCCAATTAAAGTATTGGCTTTGTGAGCTGCCAACAGCCAGAACACTGAATGTACATATTTATATGGCATTCATATTGAATGCAATATATCAAAGGCCACTGTCATCATGTGAGTGAAAATGGGGACAAAGGTCCTATTGTGGTGGAGGAGCTTAGGGAGAGATAAGTGATATTTTGTGCTAATTTGTTTAAAAGCGCCAAATTTGCACATACGTGGCCAAAGGCATGCTCTAATGATTTAGCTAGGGCACCCGAGCCGGCAACCTTCGGGGTCACCACAGCGGCCATATCCATATTAACAGCCCTATAAAGGTAAAACAAAAAAATCTAATTTCAATTATGCTGTAAGCAGTATTTGACGATTATGACGTGTCAAATTAGGGGGTTTCCTTGGGCGCCCCGGCTGGCCAGGGGGGGAAAACACTCCTTGGGCTAAATGGCCACAAAAGCCATAGGCACTTCCCACAAATGACCATATGACATTTGTGATGCCGTTTTAGCGGCAAGGAGTGTTTCTCATGGAAAACTAATGCTTGGAATGGATTCAGAATCATGAAAACTCCCTAGTTTGACACGTCACATGCTACTTAAAGCATAAAGATGTCAACATTTTTGCCGTTATACATGGATTTGGCCGCTGTAGCGATCCTGAAGCTCGGGCACCCCCAGCCTAAATATCACTAAGCTCCTCAACTATTGGCAAAGTTCAATCTTATAAAGCCCTAATCACACCAAAGGGTCAAGACTTTAGCGCATGTCCCTGCGGTGTGATGTCTTGTTGCGCGTTGATGCACGTTGTCCCAAACGATTCAACGCATGGTATTCAATGGACCATATCACACCAAAGGGTCACCATGCAACTCCTTGCAACCGTTGGACCGAAGGAGTTGCACGGTGACCCTTTGGTGTGATTAGGGTATAAGGAGCAAGTGAAGGATGTTGCATTTTCTTTTTTCAATTAACATGTCAACTTAATGTAATGTCTAATGTGCAGGAAAAGAAAGTAACAGATCACACTGCACTTAATAGTCGCACCTTTTATTATAAAAAATATTTACAAAGATGCTACAATGTCATTTTTTTCCTTAATATAAAAAAATGCATACATTTTACAATGGTGTTTAGTCTTTGACGTTCTAGCTCCCGTTTCAGACCAGAATGACATCCTTCAGAGGAGTGGTGTTGTTGTTGGTAAGGTATTAAGCGCATCATAATACTGTATATTTTTTGTCAATACACTTTCTTTTTTTTCTTTTTTTGCCTGAGTAAACCTCTTTATCGTGATAAGGAACAATTTTCGAAAATGCATTTAAATTTCTTCCACATCTTTTAGGAGAAAGGCAACTGTTTGTATTAAAGGACATTTTGAATCTTATACAATCATTTTGAAACGTGTAGGATAGAGCTGCATAGTGATTTGAATAGTAACCCGGTTTTTAGAAAAAAAAAAAAAAAAAAAAAGCAAGGAATAAATAGGTACTGCATTCAAAAAGGAAGGGGGGGGGCAAGGTACATTTGATAGATTTAAAGTAAATTCACTGGGACTTATGGTTGATTTGAGAAGTCAAGATGGCATGTCTGTACCTATATATAATAAATACAATAAATAAAAAAAGGTAATAAATTAGATGGGTCAACATATACATTTCTTCCTTTGTAATAAAACAAATGGAAAAAAAGACATATGGCTTCTCAATGCATTTATCGCCCGGGGGTTTCTCCAAATGTTTCATTATCGTATGAGATCTACACATTAAGCCAGGGCAGGAGACTACCTTTTTTTGTCCAGTGGCTGACTCTTTCTACAAACTCACCAACCGTGTTTCCCCCGCTTTACCAGCTTGACCACATTTTTGTGATTGAACAGGACCTTCAAATCATAATTACCTACTAAAACAGCTGTCGGGGTAGAAGTAGACAGAATATGCAGCCACAGACAAAACGTACCATAATTTGGCCAGTGGTAATTTCCTGCCCTGCATAAAGCTATTGACAAAATGAAAGAAGAGTCTGTAAAAGTGTGACAATGCCAGTCCTGACACCCTTACAATCTACTTGATATACCAAACCATGGGAAGACATTGTGTTGAGGCTGGCTACATTTAAAATCTTAAAAACTGCTCCAGAGGGGGGAGGGAAAAAATATATCAAATGATACTAAAAATCCCCCAGCTGTATAATGCAAAAAATATATTTCTATATACACATACGTACATATACATATATTTCATTCATAATTGCTCAAATCTTTAGGAAAATATGCATTGCTTCATAGATTTGGATTTACAATTTGTTCTGGTTTCTGGTGTATGTAGTGTACTAAGATGTTCCTCAGTTCATGTAACAATAAATAGAAGTTGAAAAATAGGTGGAAATATGACGAGGGAGAATGTAGGACAGAATGTATGACATAAGTAAACATGGAAAGTATGTAAAAAAAAAAAAAATCATGATATACGTAATTATCTTTGCCTTCTCACAGATGTCACTTTTGAGTTTTGGATTTCATAAACAGTGTGGGAAACTTAACTGTGGCCAGGACTGTGGCCCACCGGCCACAGTGGCTTGTAAATCCTCAAATGAACTTGCCAATTCAATTATTTGACGAGCCAATGAGATATTTTAGGTTAGAAAATATCTATCTTGGTTGGCTACTTGTTGCATGGCCACTTTCAAGGAGCTACAAGCCTTTGGCTATTGGCTGGTGTTAATTTTCCACCTTGTTCACGAAACTGACAATCTCTATGCGTAGTAACACCGCATACAGAACAAGCACACGTGAAACGTGCATAGTCTGATCAAAGAGTCTGAGTTCAGTAACAGGCCAGAAGGGAATGTGTTCCGAGTTTCAAGAGCCCACTATGATCTCCATGATGTGGTCTAGTTCATTAAGGTCTGACCTACAACTTGAGCTGGAGCTGAGAGGTGTGGGCCCATGAGATGAAAGGCTCTCCAAGAGGTCATAGGGCCCCATCTTAGGTGCACTCTGCATGCCTGTGAGCACCGTGTCAAGGTCATAATACGACGCATCCACGTCCGAGAACAGTTCTTCGAGTGCAGGGTCAGGAGTTGGGGCTGCAGGGTGCTTGATCTCGAACGTCCCGAACACTTGCTCGGTAGTCCTGGAGTCCCCCGCCAGGCTCTCCCCATCTCCCTCCTCTCCCTCCGACGGACACTCCTCGCTGTCCTCTTCATCCTCCTCACAATCACCATCCTCATCATCCTCCTCCTCTTGGTCCCAGCAGGGCCCCACACCAAAGGGCCCCACCATGTAGGAGGCAGAAGAGGAGATCTGTGGTGAGACAGGCGATAGAGTGGACATGGTCACTTCGCTCTCTCCTTCTCCCTCCATCACCACCTCCTCTGAATGATAGCCCTCCTCCACTAAAAAGGGTTTGGGGCTCTGGCTGGCCTGTGCTGCTGCGGGATCCGTCTGTCTGCACAGGACCTCAGTTGCCACCAGGCGGTCGGCAGGGGGGCACTGGGCAGCAGCCAGCGCCTGGGTCATGATCTGCCAGGTGCCATCTCTGGTCATCTCCTCCTGAATCTGCCGTACTGTGTTGGCTATGAGGACCGAGCGGCACAAGTTAGGCTCCACCAGCATGTGGCACAGCTGCAGCTTGATCAGTGACATGTCCAGTAGCGACTGCCTCTGCAAGCCATACGAGGAACAGGACAGCGTTCGCGCCGAAGAGGACACTGGCTGGCCCTGCTCGTTGCTCACAGACACTTCCTCCTCCTCCCCAGAGTCGGAGAACTTGCGCTTCGTGCCCTTCGGGAACATGTTGGCTCTCTGCAGCAGCGATGAAGAGGAGACAAAAATAGAGTTAGAACCCTGCAGTAAAACTTAACCGGGAATCAACAAACTTATCTCACTGACAAAGACACACAAGAGGCCTAGAGTTCAGCTAGTGCACTAGTAAAAATCACATTGAGGAATAAATGCTGTGTAATTAATTAGATAATATATGTGACGCGCTGGAGCAATGTGATGTGTATGCTAATGCAGGAAATAGGCACTACAAATCCAGCTAAGTACCAGCAGAGGCTTATAAATAAATAAACTACAGACTAACAAAAATCGTGGACTACAGTGTATAGTAACACAAAATGGATATGTTGTAGCCGTTTTTTTTCTCCCCTAATAAATGCTGTGTAATTAATTAGATAACATATGTGGTGCAATGGAGCAATGTGATATAATATCTGTGTATGCTAATGAGGGGAAATAGGCACTACAAATCCAGCTATGTACCAGCAGAGGCTTATAAATAAACTACAGACTAACAAAAATCGTGGACTACAGTGTATACTAACACTAAATGATGGGTATGTTGTAGCTGTTCTTTTTTTTGTTTTTTTCTAAAAAGTTTTTGCTATACCTTTCCTGTAGTGAGGCACAGGCAATAGCATAGCGGCGCGGTCCCGGCTGCAGCGCCTCAGTACTTTTGTACGAGCGACAAGCAGCTTTTTGTTCAGCACCATTTCTGCCCATTTTAGGCCAGTCTGAGGCAAGACTCCTGCTGGGCGGAACAACCACACTTTTAACAGACCACTGAGCCACCGAAAATAGCATGGTTACCAACTAAAACACGGCCACTGCATCACAGTTAGTACACACTGGTAAGAGACCCTTTGTCAAGAGAAGAAAAAAACCAAATACAGCAACAGTACTTAGGTTTCATAATCAGCAGGTTTTAATACCTTCCCCAATGCCACCTGTGGTCAAGAAAATAACCTAATCAATGAGGTTCAATTCCTTATTAAGAGGGAAAAGTTACCGGAATCTGAAAAATGATATTGCATGGCTGATATGCATTAACACCGCTACTGTTTACAAGTGATATCATGTTTCAATGTCTACACACTGCACTCTGAAAACCAGAACAGCAAGAATTTCACTTTCTCTTCACTACGAAGGGGGAGAAAAGTCAAGAGTGAACTTCCTTATCCTTTAAATGCTGAAGTATCTTACAGGAGAAAAAACAACACCCATGTCAATTTAAAGGGGTTCCGACTCACACAATAAACAATATTGGAGTAAAGAAGGGATTGAACACTCAATGTGGCTTGGGGCATTTCATTTTCCATCATACTGAAAAACAAGCATTGTCCAGACGTGTCTCCCTTGAATGCAACCTGTGGGCAGGGCATTTGGGTTACTTGCACTACAACTGTTATATCTGGGGGAATGATTACTTGCGCTACAACTGTACCGGTAATATCTGGGAAATTATTTGAACTGCATCTCATTTCTCATTTTGTTTGAACATTTTAGGACAATTTGAAAACAAATCCACCCAAAATTATGAAAGGGATTAGATCAAAATCATTGATACCATTTCTGACAAACAAAAAAAAGGAAGCATAATAATCATGGTTTACAAATTACAATTCTGAGATTAAACTGACAGAACAGTTCACAAGAACACAAGTAGACCACCATCCCACCCCCTATAGCCAGAATTATTGCTAGCTTGACACCAACCCCAGATTACACAATTCTGTTCAACAACAACAACGCACAACCTGACAGACTTTTTTTTTTTTTTTTTTTCAAATCGGGAATGAGTTCCAGGTACACAATCCAGTTGCAGATTTTAACAATCAGTGCACAAAAGGCAAGAAAACATTACAAGTGAATGGGAGATGTGTTGAAAAAAATTCCTGAACTCCTGAAAAATCAGAAGGAAAAAAATCACAACTGTGAATACTGTACAAATGTTAACATGAAGAGTATGTTGTGCACAGAAAATTGTGACTTATTTTGAATTACTGCATAATTATTCATTGTTACCTCTACTGAAACTACTGCCTTCACTAGAGGGGGGTAATGTGCTTCATTCACACAGCCTAGGAACAAATGCCCTATAATGGAGAAATGTCACAGAAGAGAGCTAGTCTTCAATCAATCAAATATACAATAAATGACTCCATAGTATACAGATCATATTCTAAGAAATTAAGAAAATGCTCTACTTTATTCATTTTGAATGACTGTAATCAACCCTCCCTTGCGTGGATGTGCATCTTTCAGCACTTTCATGTATATTAGGATCCAATAAATACACCTCCTTAACAGTGGATAGAATGAGTTAAAGTCAGTAAAAAAAACAGTGGCCTCGCATTGCTAATAACAAGGTGAGAAACAGCAGTAGACAGTAGTTTCCTTATGTAGTGGCCCCTGTTAAAGAGAGACACTAGAGACCACTAACTGCCTAGAGGAAAAGAATGCATGTGCATGAATATAAAACTAAGCAGGTTAAGATGTCTACAAATTTGAGTTAATTGCATAGCAAACAAGACAGCCTTTTCACATTATAAAATAATCACAGTCACGGTTATATAAGCATTTGCCCATTGAAAAGCACAAAATCTGTGTCATTCCATTCGCTAATGCAACGTAATGTGTCGGATACTATAACTGTGCTAGCAGCCAAAAGGAGCCAAAAACAAAACAAAATGTAGCCTAACCTTCCTCCTCTACGTCAATGGCTCCAAACATGACCCATCCCCCACTGCACAGAGAAAACCACTACTTTCACAGCTCGCTATCTTATTTGAATGAATAAACTGTCCCCAAAGCGGTATAAACAGGCATGCGTCCTGCACCCACAGCGACACAATTAAATTCATTGTTTGAGTCTAATCTTAGCTACCTGCGATTAATGTGGAAGGTCTGGACTGCTCTTCACTCGGAGTGCCGCATGCTTTGTCTTGGCGAGCATCAATTCAGAAGGAAGCTGGTGGAGCGACAATGAGGCCATTTTGCGCTAGTCGCTACTAGCCAGGCTAGGTAACGCTAGGCTAAACCGTGGGGCTAAACGCGCTAACTTCAGCGCGGGGGAAATTAAATGGCTTAGATGTGCATTGAAACGTAAAGATGTCACCGTGGAGACATAAAGTCGCGGCTTATGGATGTGCTTAGCCTACATGAGCCTACATAATAATGCCCGAAATGACTGCTACCAAGCATAAGCTAATTAGCTAAGCGCCCACCCATCTCCGCGGTCCTTCCTCCTCCTAGCAAAAAAAAACAAGAGTTTTCACAGTAGCACCTTTTACTTTTCTATAAAATCACAACGTCGCGTCGGCCCCCCGATGATAATAACTTTGATTGTTGGCTAATTCGTCGGCATAGTTACCTCTGTTCGTATTATTTGATTGCCGTCTCGGTCATAGGATCGTCTGTGCTGAATGAAGCGGAGATCAGGTTGAGATGAGATCATTCATGCCACGGCTTCAAAACTACCTCGGCTCGTCGTCTCTGCTGTTGTGGAGGACGGCAGGCAGGCAGGCAGGAGGGAACACACACACACACACACACAGTGGCAGGCGGATGGGGGGAGGGGAGCCTCGCCTGATAAAAGTGCCCAACAAAAACTATTCAATATGTCTTTACATTTCTTTCCATACGCACTACTGAAACGAGAGCATTTATTTTTCTTACTACAGTTTAACGATGAGGGTTATTATCAATGGCCAAGAATAAAATACAGATCTAATTTTCGGATAACCATCATACCATTGTACTAACTAATTCACAACATTTTAATTGAAGCAAAAAAAAAAGGTAAGTAAAAGTAAAACTGTCTATATAATCAAGTTTTTCTGCCCAAAGTAGTTGCAAATTTAGTAAACCGAATGTGGTCCTAACCCAAAGAGTATTCTTATGGGTGGTGTTAAGTGATGATTCAGTTTGATTTATGTATTATGGCAGTGAGTTTGGATAGCAAAATTACGCCAGGCAGTAAGTAAGAGGTCAAGTTCCAAATTGATAATAATTATAGAGGCATGCCGCATATATATTATCCTATAGGCCTATAGGCTTATTATACTGGACACATTACAACATGGGGATATGAGTTATGGTTATAACAGATAAAGAAAGAAAGGAACAGAAATTGAGTATATGAATAAGAACACAACAAAACTAGAAAGATGCGCTCCTTGGGCAGATCTCCGCCAGATTTCTTGTTAGAAATAGGCCTTGCCTGGCCAGGGGGCACCCGCTGGCCAGTTGGTCCAGGTCCAGGCGCATGCCACGTGTGGGCTTTGGCCTGGCGGTGCGTCGCATGTTCGAGTCCCGTTCACAACGACCTTTGCTGCATGTCTCTCCCCTTCTCTCTCTCCCACATTCCTGTCTGTCTTCACTAAGATCTATCAATAAAGGCAAAAAGCCAAAAAACAAATATTAAAAAAAAAGAAATAGGCCTGGCCACAATTTTATGACAGGCAATATGCCTATTAGTATGACTAAACACAATCTCTACACAGTCTACTTGGCACCAACACTGTTCAGATGTAGAAATCTAGAAAGGGCAGCATTTCAGGTTTATGATCGGATTCGGGAGTGGATGGTAACTTTTGTCATGTTGTAGTCAATGATTTGTAGTCATCTGTCAGGAAACCACAAGGCGGAATCAGTACTATAAATGGGTACTTCCGCCTTGTGGTTTCATGCCTGATGACTACAAATCAGTGACTACAACTTGGTGTAAATTACCATCCGCTCCAGACCGGTTCACAAGGCGATTTTGGAACACAGACCAGGCTTTCCTCCAAGGTGGAAAGCCTGGTGACACGAGGTTAGTTCAGTGCATGTCTGCCTAAGAATAGTCACCAAAAAAACTAAAATTGCACACATTGAGTGATTACAGTGTTAGAACATACTTCAATGATCATTCATTACTATGACCTGTGCAATACAGGACTAATTTGAGGTGGAGGTTCTTCCATGGCCTACTGAGAGTGTATACATGCAAAGTTTCACGCCGATTGGCGCAGCAGTGTTAGCTGCTCACAGATGCACGGACAGATAGACAGACACACAGAGACTGGAGAGTGCCGCTCCCGGTCGTTCTGGCCTGGGTCGAAGATGACAGTTGCATCTTGTATCATGTATGTAATGTACTGGTCAAATAGATGAAGGTCAAGTCTAATGATGATGATTATAATACAATCAAGTTCAAGTTTCTTTTATTGCCACACGGCTAGGCCGGTGGAATTTGTCTCACGGTACAACAGCCACATCCCAGGATTATATATTTCTATATATATATATGTGCATAGGCTACATATTATACACACTTGTGAAGCAAACATGGGTAAATTCTCCTTCTACAGCACTGCCACCCAAGTGTGGAATGCCCTCACCCCAGGGCATTGTACTATGATTGTACTATGTGCCTCGGTCGGAGGCTTACTCATCTACGAAGAGAAAATCCTGGTCACAACCTAAGGCAGCCGAAGTGTCGGGCCGGAACATCTGACAGATGTATTTCCCCGGAGTGGTACTTCCGCCCATTCCTGGAACTTCCGTCTGCAGCATAAGTCTTGCCCAGCTGGTGGAGATCTCTCATCAATATTGGCCAGCAACTCTACATCTGTCCATATATGGAGCTAACCTTCCTCCTCCATCCATCCTTCGTCTTCGATGTTTCCTTTTTGACTGATTCCATAACTGTCCATTTAAACTCTGCCACAAAGTTATTAATGCAGCCGCGCCCGTCAACCGGCGAAAACTAGAGTTCTCAACAGGCCCGGCCCTACCTGGGCCCTCATCAAACCCTGTACACTCAAGACACTGCCCCTGCTGCCACCCCATGCCAAAGCGCCAGCGAAGGGCAAGGTCACTTTTTCTCGCCCTCTAGGTGTTTAGGTTATTGTACTGTCATACTCATATTACATATACATACATATTGTTGTATTTACAATAAAAAAATATTGTTAAATTGTGTGTGTGGGGGGGAACCCCAGGAACGCGTCCATGGGGCCAGTCAGGTTCCGGCGAGCCTTCCCACGTCCGAAGCGGTTGAGAAATGACAGAGCTACCGTGTTGCAGCTTTCTGTGCTTGGACGCGGGAAGCCGGGAACAGACAGGCAACGCTCAAAAATAGTGGTATTTTATCATGAACATTAGTGAGGAGGACCTCACTTGGAGGATTATATGAAAATAGGGCGAAAGTGGTGAAGTGGTTCTTTAAGTAAAAGTGGAAATACCATTTATACTACATTTCGAGTGAAAGTATTGCATTAAAAAATAACTAACTTAGACTAGTGCTTTTTCAGGTTTTATCCTCTTAGCAGTTTTTGACCTGTATCTTCCTTGAACTGTATGCAATACTACCAATTCTGCAGTCTGTAGAACATTTCAAATCAATCAATCAATCAATCAATCAATCAATCAATCAATCAATCAATCAATCAATCAGGCAATCAGGCGCAGTACTCAATAGACAAACATTTGTAAAATTCCTATACAAATTACCGGTACTAAACCTTTTTAATTGCAAGGGTTCTAGAGAGATACAAAACGCCACTGTATATCGCAACGCGGAACCAGCCTCTAGGAATTAATCAAAGGGGAACATTTCAGGGGGACATTTCAACCCAGTACAGACACTTCCGTTCTGTTTCCAGCAAATTCTATGGTCGGTGAGTAAACGGAGGGGCACCGCTAGAGAGCACCCAGCAGCTTCCACAGCATTGACGAGAGACGATCAGGTTTCTAGAAAAACGTGCACCGAAGTGGACGGCCACTCGCCGGCAGAATCGCCTCCCTCTTCTCTTCTTCAGATCTAAGTAAAGACATATCAGACTACACGCCGCCAAACAGATGGCTAAATGGGGAGAAGGAGACCCTCGCTGGATTGTGGAGGAGAGAGCTGATGCCACTAATGTGAACAACTGGCACTGGTGAGAGAGAGAGAGAGGATGAGGACAGGAAGAGACCAAAATGACATGATGGGTTCAGCTAAAACTGAGCTTGTTGTATTAACGAAAGCTTTTTTTCCCCCCGTTGGGATTTCGTTATCTTTACAGTCTTCTAACACCATTATGGGATACTGGTGAAGTGAAACGTTGGATTACATTACATCAAGTTTTATTTGGTGGAATAGGCTATGGCTAGCTCAAGTTAGCTAGCTCGTTGCTAGCAAGTACAGTTAGTTAGCAAGTACAGTGATCCTCTGTGTGATGTCAAGTCAACGTTGTCACATCACTACACACTGTGTGGGCCCTGGTTTATGTAATAAACCTTCTTATCACATTGTCTATAGAGAACAGATCCAACAGGCCGACTTACATTGTGACTTCTATCTTTGTAGCCCAAGATTTAGACTCGTATATGTATTTTATCGAATACATCTATACGAGAACGAGAGTCTAAATCTTATTATAACATCTTTGGATATGGTTTGTGCCAGTGTGTTATTACAACATGAAAATATGACACCTACAATTATTATGAAAGGTTTGAAAGGTTAGCAAAGCATTAGTCTCTCTCGAGAGACACTGTTAACTCCGCCAGCTAATAATTCAAAGGAAAAGAGGGCACTGTTTCTCCTTTATTTGCGTGTTCTCAGATTGGCAAAGCATCAAACCATAGGTGTTTTAAAAAAATCATATAATTTGAAACTTTAGTTCACGAAATCTATCTGTCGAATATATTTAATAATTCAATATGTTTTGATCAGAAGTCTTGAATTCTTTAATTGACGTTATCCTAGTGTTAATTGCAATTAAGGATTGTTGTGGAAATCAACATTGAGCTTATCTATCGGATATTTCCATCATGTGAAATTGAGTATTTAAATGAAAATGATTATAACAAGTATGCAAAAAATAATTGCGATCTCAAATAATTGCAATTAGATGTAATCATTGTGACGGGACTATTAATTGTGCCCTTTGTTTTCTGTGAGCGCCTGTTGACATTTTTGGTTAAAGGGTTTTACAAATTAATTAGTTTGACTCATCTATTTCATGGCCGTTTCACAGGACTGAACGTGACGCGACAAACTGGTCATCTGACAAACTAAAAGCTTTGCTCCTCGGTTTGAGCGTGGAGAACGAGGAAGGGACGTGCGAGGTCACCGATGTCAGCAAGGTGGAGGGAGAGGCTTCCATCAACAACCGCAAAGGGAAGCTCATCTTCTTCTACGAATGGAACTTGAAAGCAACTTGGACAGGTTGTTGAGTCAACACCAACAATTAGGCTTAATTAATCTGTATTAAATACACCCTATCTCTGGTGCACATGTTCTTCATATGGTATCATGAGATTACATTACTGCTGAAAGAAGAGGAAACGGGAGGTAATTTAGGAAAGCCATTCATCCAGTGGTGGTTGTAATGGCATGTTTATTATTACAATATTAAACTTTCAAGTTTGTACCAGGCCAGCCATGGGGCTGCAATAACCAGCCTGGCTCAATATCTGCCACCGTAGCAGGGGCAAGTCAAACCTACGAGCCACAGCCAAAGTTATACTAGCATGTGACTTAGGTGACTGACTGACTGGTGATAATTTCCTGCTTTCATACACTCACTACTTTCCATATTAACAAACAAGGACAAATAGGCCATGGAATAATTATTAATCTGTGTGTTTATGTGTTTTACCAGGGACATCAACTGCAGGGATCAAATACAAAGGAAGTATTGACGTTCCAAACCTCTCTGATGAGAATGACATGGAAGACCTTGACGTAAGTTGAGCTTTGCAAGTTTGCAAACAAACCATTCCATTCAGTATTCACAGTGACAAGTCATTTACAGAATTGGCTAACAAGCCACTTACATTTTAAATATATTATAGAAGCTTTGGTGAAAGATGGGTCATCTGTCTGTGAAACTAGAAAATAAACTTACCAATCACAGCCAAAAGGGCGAGGGTTGGCCTTATATTCCATTCCCAACTCTGCTGTTCAGAGGGGCACAATCATTATTAGTATGCTTATATTTTCTAGTAAACAGTAGTAGTATCAAAGGTAGGAGCAAAACATTAGTTCAAGTAGTAACATTATTGATGATTCATATTAATTATAGTGGTGGAATGTTGTGATATTTGTCCAGATTAATATTACGTTAAACAAAGATGAGCCGGAGACACCACTGACCTCACTAATGAAGACAAAGGGAGCTGAGAAAGTACGTGAATCCCTGGGAAGCTATGTCGGCTACCTAAAAACAGGTGAGTTTGTATTTCTCAAAGGGGAACCATCATGCAGTCATAGTGGAAAGTAGTTTCACGTCTTTGCCTTGTCCATAAAAAAATCCAGAAAACAACTGACCACTGTGTAGTAAAGTTGTGTTGGATTGTGTCCCTGCCATTGTCAGACAGCCACTGTCTAACAACCCGGAAATGACAAGTGAAAGTAGTGAAGAGTGTGAATTTACAGACTTGTTAAGTGGTTAACAAAGTTTGTGAATAAAAATGAGGATGACTAGTCTGTTGTAATAGAAAATAATTATGACAAAGTCCTAAACCAACAATAAACCAATGATTAATGGCCAATATAAGAGGGCGATGTATTTTCAAAACACCAACACAATATTGTCCCCACAGAGTTCACACAGGGAATGATTCTGCCCACTGCCAATGGGGTTTCCAAGTCTCAATCTTCACAGTCCAAAGCCAAGGTGGATAGAATGCAGGTTGGTCCTGATTTATTTTTCTTTATTTCTTTCCCCTGTGGTTGCAGTTAGCCCAGTAGTAAGTGTGACAGGCTTCTAGTAGGACAGCTCACCTTTTTTTTCTGTGTGATATTTTCTGATTTCTGTCTGTTTTGGGTCTTGATTCTGCCACAGACAATTTCCAGAAATGACCATTATGTTTCTGTTATGAAGTGCTTTTCATAGCATATGAAACGCATTTTGGTTCCTTCCTTAACATTTATAAAGACATATATCCAAAGGTATACCAAGGTACAAGTCGTACATAAATTATATAATAAATGAATGCGGTTTTCAAGATTATTCATATCTGAGCTCCAATATTATAATAATGACACATTTACAGTAAGCATTGCTTTGTTCTGTTTTACCAGATCAATTCCTCAGGCAGCTCAGCCCCTACAACCAACACTGGTGTTAAGATTCCTACTTGTAAATTCAGCATTAAGGACACCTTCCTGACCTCACCAGGCGAACTCTTCAGGGTCTTCATCAACCAAGAGGTGAGAAGCATGACATGATCCTCCACCTTTCTTTTACATGTCAATTAAGGTGGTGGCGGGTGCTCTTTTTCAGAACCACATACTGTATTCCTGTACCCATAAAGAGATTATTTTGAAGGAAGGTCTCTGTTTATGTGCAGCCTGCTAGCAGCTCCTGCAATTTAAACGCTGTTTATTTTGATATCCATCCCTTACCATAAGCCTCTGTCCTCTTTTTTCGTGTGTGTGTGTGTGTGTGTGTGTGTGTGTGTGTGTGTGTGTGTGTGTGTGTGTGTGTGTGTGTGTGTGTGTGTGTGTGTGTGTGTGTGTGTGTGTGTGTGTGTGTGTGTGTGTGTGTAAAAACCTTGTAATCCACCTGTTTTGTTAAAGGTACACTAAATAAATAGGGCTGGACCTAAATTGTGTCCTTAAAAATATATATTTTCCTTTAATGTTGTAGATGATCCAGGCATTCACTCATGCGCAAGC
>OOFJ01102937.1:0-24309 GCA_900323375.1 Benthosema glaciale
TGTGTTATGTACTTTTTGATTATTTCTTTTTTGAATGGTAAAGATTGTTTGGTCATCTTCCTGCTTTTTACACAGAATGAGTACGCTACCCGGTTATCCAAAGTAGAGGCTGAGAGACAGACCCTGGCGGAGGCAGTGACTGCAGCAGAACGACGGGTGATGGAGGAGAAGCACAGGGCCGATGACCTCCAGCAGCAGATGAAAAGTGCCAAAGCAGCATCTGAGACTGCCAAGCAGGAGTTACAGGACTACAAACATAAAGCTTCACGCATCCTGCAGGTCAGAGGTCCTCTCCTACTGGCTTTAGCTGTTCTCCTTCAAAGTAGTCTAAACAAGACTTTACAGTGTCTTTGAGTGCTTAGTAAAGTGCTATATAAATTAAACTTATTGTCATTATTTGAATTATTATTACATTTTGATATTCTAATATATACGTGATTATGATATAATAACAAGCATCTACTACTTAGAAAACTCTGGAACACCTGGTAAAGAAAAAAGAAACGCAGGAAAAAGTACCGGTACTTAATTATATATTTTAAAATATATTTTTGTTGCACAGAGCACACATGTGCATGTTTTCCAAGTAGCAATCTATTTCCAGGATAATTAATAAAATAGTACCACTTCAGACTCATTGTCAGTAGAGCTATTTACATGTTCAATTGTGATATTAATATCACTACCACTGCTACTATTTACCATTAGTTTACATGACTGCTGAGTTTAGGTGGATTACTATTTCATGCCCCACTCAAGTGCAATAATCTGTATAATGTTCTAATATGTATCTATTAATGGATGAACAACTGTTATTTGTCTTGTCCAGTCCAAAGAGAAGCTGATCAGTAGTCTGAAGGAAGGGTCTGGGCTGGAGGCTCTGGATGGAAGTGGTGCCACGGCTCTGGAGCTGGAGGAGCTACGACACGAGAAGGAGCTCCAGAGAGACGAGATCCAGAAGCTGCAGGGCCAAGTGCACACGCTCCGTGCAGAATTACAGGTTAGATAAACCCAGAGAGGCACAATGTGGTGGTTGAAAAAAATAACGCAATAATACAAAAGAAGTAAAATAATAATAATATAGAGAGAATACAGAAAAAAATAAGATGAAGGCTCCCAAAACAGTGGTGGAAGCCACTGTTTAGCCATTTACTTGCCAGCAATAACTGCTATATTGTTGCTATATAACGGATGTTCAAAACTTGCATGGCTGAGATTCCTTGTCTTTCTCTGGCAGGATTTCGAGAACCAGGCCATGACGGAGGCAGAGGCGTGGCGAGAGCAGCAGATGGAGCAGCAGGAACAGCAGGCTTTACAGAATAGAGTACGACAGGAGGCAGAGGCTGAGGTGGAACGCTACAAACAGGTGAAGGTTCTTCATTATTGTCACATCTTCTATACAGGTATAAGGTTACAATTTACTTTTCTTCAGATCCTTAAACATTGCAGTGTTTGTATCAGCAAATAAAGGCTAAAACAAAAGTGGCTAAAATCTCTGAAAGTGTACATACAGCAGCACTGCAGCACCAATGTAGTTTACAAGCTGGCATTTACAGTATGTTACTAGCTAACTCCTGTTTTGTTTGGAGGATTTTTTTTTTTTGCATTTTGTGTTTCCCAACAATTCATTAGTTTGTTGGAGAATAAAGACAGACTATGATATGTACTGATGTCTGCCACAGGAGTTGCAGTACATTGAGGATGAGCAACACCGCGCCAAAGGCACCCTTCAGAGCAGAATCAAAGACAGAGAGGATGAAATCCAGAAACTCAGGAACCAGGTAAGCTACTTTTATTCCTGTGAATTTGTAACATCTTTTTCTTGTGGTGTTTTGGTTTATCTGCAGATAATCTTACAAATGTAACCCCTGAAGCTATACACCTGCACAAACACAGTTGTTTTGAGAGTTGATGGTCTGTATTTGTGCCGTAAGGGACAATATTTTTTTTGTAGTGGTTAATACAGCACAATTAACTATTGGACAAAGTAAAATAAAAACCCATAAAAAATCCACCCTAAAGCATAAAAGGACACTGCTGGGAAAATGTAGGTTTAAAAAAGAAATTAAGTTGCTAAATAGAAAAAAACTAAACAATGCATTAGCCAAATCATATCCAATGATTCTGTTATGAGTGTAATGTCCCCATTACTAATGAAGTGCTTGCCTCCCTCTTTGATGAACTGTGTTCCGACTAGCTGACCAACAAGGCACTCAGCAGCAGCAGCGAGGCAGAACTGGAGAGTCGGTTGCATCAACTGACGGAGACACTGATCCAGAAGCAGACGATGCTGGAGGCTCTGGGCACAGAGAAGAGTTCCCTGGTCTTCCAGCTGGAGCGCCTGGAACAGCAGCTAAAGAATGCTCAGGGAGGACAGAGTGGAGGGCCAGCCATCAACATGGGGCACTTAGAGGGACCAGGTAGGATACAAAGGGATGTTTTTGTGGTTAGAATTGTGTACAGTGTTCGTTTGATTAGGCTGGTGGCCCCCATTATAGGCTTCTTTTATGTGGGTGTTTACTATTCTGTGTGTTTCCTTTACAGGGGCACGGCAGAGGAATACACCAATCCTTTTTAGTGACCAGGACACCCCTGGAGTGTACGGCCAAGTACGCAAGGCAGCCAGCACCATTGACAAGTTCAGGTGTGGCATTGTTCTAACCCACAGTATACTCATAGTATAGCTTGTGTGTTTCCTCTTGAGACACTTGTTCACATTACACATGGATGATGTTGTCATTTCAGCATAAGACTGGGGATCTTCTTGAGACGCTACCCCATGGCCAGAGTTTTTGTTATCCTGTACATAGTGAGTATTTGTATATAATCAGCATTTGTTCAAAACATACAGAGTTAAATTCATGCCATAATAAAAGACAAATTCTCTTTTCAGGGGCTACTGCACCTATGGGTCATGGTGGTTCTTCTGACATACACGCCAGAGATGCACCATGGCCACCCGGATGGAAGATAGAAGTCTTGACTTGAATACAGAACTGGATGGTTCAAGCTGCTGGAACATGGCTCAAGCTAGCATATTCTTCTTAGGACATAATAATTGGTTTGCACAGACATGCTATGGATTTCAGATTTGTGGTTCCCAGTGTCCTGTCTTCATTCTGAGGATACCCAAAGTGGCTATAGCATGGGATTTGACATACATTATGCAGCAATATACTGTACCGGTTGGGATTAATAGTGGGGTATTAAGGCCATTCTCTCTCCTCATCATCACCCGTTTTCAGACATCTATTTGCTTTCCTGACAGATTGTATTTAACACTATGTAAAAAAGATTCTTTTAATAAACATCTTATCTCATAAACAGTAGTTGGTGTTCATACTTGTCATTTTATTTTAAATAAGTAATTGTTTTTATTTACCCTACTTTATCACAGAAAGCTGATGCTGACTATGAATGTTAATGAAAGCCTAATTTTGTCGCTATTGTGAAGTTGATGGATGTGAAGTTGCTTGCTGCAATCAAGGTTGGAGATAGTCCATTTATCAATCTAGTGGTCGACATACCGTATGCACATAAACTTGACTAAAATCTACACAATTCAAATTTTGGAAATATGTTTTGGCTTTTTAGGCAAAAACCCAAATGCTAAAGATTCAGTCCATAAATGTGATGTCTTACTCAAAGAGTCCCAAATCCTTTGCCAGGGCCCAGGAATACTGGATTTATGAGCCTTTGGGCATAACTTGTTTGTGGTTGTGAATCAGCTGTATGTCTCCTACCCAACAACAACTAAACTAAATGGAAGAGTAGGGAGACTACCTCAACCAAATACTGTATGTGGTAGTTATTATATTGTAATAACACACTGATGGGTTAATACAACAATGTATTAACTTACTTCAAGTAATCTCCCGATTGCAGCTTTAACTAATACAAATGTAAATGTAATTAACATGTTTTGCATCACTAGAGCTTTAAATGAAGGGGAATCATTTTAATAAACAACAGTGCTGCTCTTGAACGTTGCCTCGTCCAATGGTTGCTGGTTGTTCTTGTTGGTCCTCCACGATCCCACAATGCATCGCTGTCCGGTGCTTTTTGCCTGTGTCCACGTCAAAGTTGTCGACAACCATCGTACCCTAGCCGATAATGGCTGCAGTTGAGGTGGCACTCCACAGGCGTTGTTTTGTTTAGAGTCCGGCTTCAAACCATCATCAAAACAATGCGGATAAACATTACCGATGAGGCGAATAGCAACATAACCTCGCCAGCCACGGTTTTTGCAGTTTGGTGGAGCTAGAATGGCGTTTGGCTCGCTTGTCTTGACATTGCCGTACACCGCGTACGAGTCTAGCCTCACAGACCCCGAATGACAGCGTATGTCAGCTCTAAAGGCGAGTTGGTTGGCCCAACAAAAAGTGTGTATTGAACCTAGAGGCATTTCTGTGTTCGAGAATCGATCTGTATGACCTGGCTAACGTTGCTAACTCGCCAGCCACTGTTAGGCTATCTAGCTTAGTTTTTAGCTTTTCTTTGTTTTTGTTTTGTTTTTGCCTTTCACCGAGATGTCATCGTGGCTTGGTGGGCTCGGCTCTGGCCTCGGCCAGTCCCTTGGCCAGGTGGGGGGAAGCCTGTCATCCTTCACCGGACAGATATCCACGTTTACCAAAGATATGCTGCTGGAAGGTGTTGAAGAAGTAGGAGGTAAGAAAGACATGGTCACATCAAGAGCCAACAACCTACTGTCTTGATTGTGTGTGTGTGCGCTTCCAAAATATTGCATATTGTTTCCATGTGGAAAAACATGCAATAAAACCCCTGGGGATTGAATTGTTACACGGATTCCTCCACTTCAGTCACCGACAACTTGTGATAACTAGGTAATACTAGCTAGAGGCAATGGTTTGAACCAGGAAGTTCAGGAACACGACTCTATAATTTGTGATGGCACCAAGAAATATTCATTGTATACAACTTGATTATTATTCAACCATATGCTGTAGGAAAATTCCACTTTCTGCAGTCAAAAGCATTCATTCATCCAAAAAGTCAGCTGTTGAGAGCCAACAGCTTGTGAGAGATGGCCCAAAGGAATGTTGCAAAAGGAACTTTGATCACAGATCTCCACCTCACAGGCATTGCACAAAAAGGTTCATAGGGCCGCTGTCAAACACATTATCTGTACATTTCATGGAAGAGTGCGCTTGCATGCAGATGATATTGAAATAGCCAATATTGTGTCACAGACAACTCCAGAATGTTTGTCGTTCTCAGCCAAGCAAGATTTCTGTCATGTGAACCTGGTTAAGCAGAATTGTGTGTTGAGTGAGAAATGTGTGTGGGGAGAGTAGGAGGAGGATGTTCTGTGGTGTCCATGATTAGAACAGTGAATCTCAAACCTTTCTGGACCAGGGCCTGCATGAAAACATTTTAAGTGCTCAAGGTTTGGTTTTGTAGTTATACCTTGCCATGATGCAACTCCAAAGGTGGACAAGACATCTAAAATGTTTTCTCCTCTGATTAGAGTTTCATCATTCAAAATATGCTTCTCATTGACTTACATTGTACAGTGAACCAGCCCTGGCTCAAAGTCACTCTTTTAGCCTGTAAACGAACACAAACAAGCTGATTCAGACAATGTAGAAGAACATCACCTTTTCTTTACACCTGGGAAAACGGAATCCATTCTCTTTAGATCAAATAGTAATCTCAGCAAGGTCTCAGTTATAGTGGGTGACTTATTATCACACGGAAAGATGAAATTACCTCTAGTTTCCATCCTGGGGGCAAATCTTTCTGGTGCTAATATGGCCACCAACGTAATCAAAAAAGTCAACCAAAAACCTATATATCTCTTTGTCATCCTGCTAAATACCTAACCGATACTGACTTTTGGCATTGTGCTTATCAGTCAATCATTGGAGTACGCTCAGGCTCTCCTTCAGTCTCTTGAACAGGCCTCCAACTGTGTTGGTCTTTATCTCAACGAGACAAAAACTGAATACGTAAATATATGCAAATCCAACAATAACCAGGTTATCAAAACACTTAACAACACTCCTCGGAAACAGGTTAATGACTACAAGTATTTGGGCATACTGTATATATTTCTTCTTCCCAAAATGACTTTCAAGCCTGGAAGGGTATGGCCTGGTCAGAAAAATGACGATGACATTCCCTGAACTCACCCCTGCCCATTTCGATGGGCTGGAATGGCTTAGGGTTGACGAGTACAGCATCTTGCAATGGGTCTGGTCTAGAATATTCGCTACACCACCAAGATACCCATGTACCTGTCTAAATACTTCCTTAATGTCAACGAAGTCCACACTCCCAGTGGGAATTCGACAAACCACATGCAACCCAGATTTGGCTCAAACAAGGGATTACATTTTCCCAGCTTTGTGTGTCTGTGTGTACCCCATACCGATGATTTGATTGGCTGAGCATGGAATGTGATGTATGATGATGATAGCGCCCCTCACTTCACACAAGTGTGAGTCTTAAAATATATATATATATATATATATATATATATTTGTGCTGTTTGTATGTTGTTCAATCATGGTTCATGAATCATGAATCAACATGGTTTGTCATTGTTTATAGGCTAAAAGAGTGACTTTGAGTGCCGTTTCATCATACAATGAGGAGCATATTTTGAATATTCTTTTAAATTTCTAATGAGTGGAACAAACATTTTAGATTTCTTGTCCACCTTTGGAGTTGTATTATGGCAAGATGGTAAGTTGTAAAGAAAAAATACCATGACATGACATTAATCTTTTCAATGTTCTTGTTATACCATTCAAATCTTAGTGTTTATAACTGGTTTATTAGTTGGGTGTGGCACTTGCAATATCCTCACAGCGCCCACCAGTGTGCCACAGGGCCACAGGTTGAGAATCACTGCCATAGAAGATTCCAAGGAAAATGTAATTCCCTCTCCTAGAGTGGAATATCTTAGACCTTAAAATATGCTCCTATGCTGCTACCATAACTTAGTTAAAATTAAATATATCATAAAGTGTCTCTCACCATCTGTTTTTCTTTCTGTGGCCCTCACATAATGAATGATGGAATACATTTCAAAGTTACACATCTTTCCATATTCATAATGGATTCATAATGGGGCATATTAAAATGTGTTTAGCTGCTTTCTGTATTTAGTGATACTGACTTTATACCCCATGCTGTTCTCAAATCAAACCACAGATGCTACCACTGAGCTGCAGGTGTCCAATTCCAAACTGGTAGAAGTGGAGTCTGCTTTCAGTGCTCAAAAGTTGGAGGTCAGAATGATTCTTAAGTCTATATTTGTATTTAAAATATAGTCACTACCCTTCTTTTTTTATTCATATTTTAAATCTATAACGTTCCAAGTCTGAATGTTAATGACCTGTGTTCTCTCTTCTCCAGCATGAGAGATTTAAGAAGCTGTATGCAGAACTGGAAGAGAAGTTGGAGGCCTCAGAGATCCAGATCAAACAGCAGTCTATGGAGTACAGAACCCTATTGCAGCAGAAAGATGTACGGGCTTTAACATATACATGTCAGGCATTATGCTAATGTTTGTTTACATTCCAAGAAGTGGTCAGATATAGGTCATAAAAATGCTATCATTCCTGAATTTAACGCAATAATGGAAAATGGTTTTGATTCTTTGGATAGGCAACATTACACCCCATTGAAGAATGCAAGGGTAACGTGATATGCTGTTCAACACAGGGTGTGCTGTGATATGTTGCTCAAAACAGGTTGTGATGCGAACACAAAAGAAAATGCACCTCACTGAACATTAAAACAAAACCAGTTCGTTACTATATGGCAGTGGTTTTCAACCTTTTACATAACAAGATCCTTTATTTATTTCATTTGACATTTGACAGATATTTAGTCCAAATTTTGGACCCCAAGGACCACTGGTAGTCCCCGGGCCACTGGTTGAGAACCACTGCTATACAGCACTGCAGCCTAAACCACAACTCAACTATATACTGTATGTCAAGATGACATGAAAAAAGTTTTAACCCTTTTAGATCACATACTCTTATAATGGGCACCCTTTTATAGGTGCAACATAAGTAAATATGTATTTATTTTATTTATATCAATATCCAGCCTTGATAACCATCTTCAGCCAATAATATTCATGGGTGGACACGCGTCAATCAATGTCTCTGCCTGGTCTAAGCCGGTTCATCATTGTCTCCACAGGTGGAGATCAGTCACCTCAAAGCCCGTCAGAGTGGCCTGCAAGAAGAAGTGCAGAAGATGCAGCAGTCGGCACAAAGCGCTTCCGCCGGCCCCGCTGTTCTTCCCGTCTCCACTTCCTCCACAACCGCTACCTCATCCTCAGCCTCCTCCTTCCTTCCGAGACCCCCGGGGTCCCATCATGGCTTCCACGGGGACGAAATGGACTTCAGCGATGTCCTCTGGTCTCAGCAAGAGATCAACCGCTTGTCGACAGAGGTCATGCGACTGGAGTCTGAGGTGGCACACTGGAGGCGCGTGTCTCAGGTCAGATGGTGGTCTGTGTGTGCACAGCCTAAGCCTAATTTATACTTTGTTGTGAGCTTATTAGATCAGATATTATTGGTCGTACGACTGAGCGCATATTGGACATTTGATACATAAATCAATTATAGTTGATATGAGCCAGGACGTTCAGGCAGTTATAGGAACGTGTTGAAAGTGGATTTGATTAGTGGATTTTGTCAGTTATTTGGCTCAGGTCTCTTTTTAAATTGCAGGCTTCACCAGGAACTGGAAATGGCGACCAGGGCGAGATTATAAAACTTCAAAGGATTATCAAGGTGAGTGTAAATGGTAAATGGTAAATGTTGCATTTATATAGCGCCTTTATCCAAGGCGCTTTACATAGATTGTGCATTACATTCACCCATTCACACACTGATGGCAGCGGAAACCATGCAAGGCACCTACCAGCACATCAGGAGCAATTAGGGGTTAAGTGTCTTGCTCAAGGACACATCGACACTAACTCTGGGGGAGCCCGGGTTCGAACTGGCAACCTTGCGGTTGCCATCCAGGCACTCTACCCCTGAGCCACTGCCGCCCCTGCATTTCAGTTTTCCACTGCCACGCAAATTGCAAATCCTAAAGCGAATAGTTCCAGAGTGTCGTTCTTGCTTTTGTGGGACGTTATAGGGAATACTTTCCAAATTATGAGACAACATTTTAAAACTGTTTCAACTGAAATATGTCTGTGTGTTGTCATATTTAGTAACCATTTTAGAAAAGCAGTAAGAATGTGAGGCCACAGTTAACCGTAATTCTAGAATCCATGGCAAACCACAGCCTCCCGTGGAATTAATAACTATACTAGACAGTAGACACCATAAGTATTGAGAACATGGCTTATAACAGACTTTTCTGTCACGTCCCCCTTGGAACAGGAGCTTCGAGAGGAGATGAGCCGCGAGGTGGACGAGCACCAGCATGAGCTGACGGCTTTGCAGGATGCCCAGCGGCAGAAGATGGCTGACATCTCCCGGAGACACAGAGAGGAGCTGGCCGAGTACGAGGAGAGAATAGAAGAGTTGGAGGAACAGCATCAGGATGGTGAGACTATTGGAAGTAGTTAGTTAGATTCTTTTCATTAGTTAGATTCTCGTTTTCACCCCAACAGAACAAGGCGTTAAAACGGCTAACTGCTGTTTTAAGCAGCTACAGCAGCTATAGAAAGGTTAGACTGTATAATGGGGAAGTGGATATATTAGGATTCTACTATAATGGATGTGAATTTCTAATTACGTTTACTGAACCTCTTTCCATGTGTCTGTGACAAATGCCAATGCTTTCTCTGATCATAAACGTGTTATTAGCGCAACACAAACAAAGGACCCTTTTTCCATATCTGAATTATTTTCTGCCCAGGTGGTGGTCTAGTCACGGGTCCACCAGATTCCTCCAAACTGCTGGAGCTCCAGAGCACCGTCCAGTGTCTACAGGAGGAGGCAGAGGCGCAAGAGAAACGTTTGCAGGAGCTCACCGCCAGCCTGGAGGAGGCCAGGAGGACGCAGGCCTGTCTGCAGCTGGAGAAAGACGAGACCCAGGGCGAGAACAGTGAGCTGCTGCAGAACTACACGCGGCTGCAAGCCTCCGTCTCGGAGCTCCAGACAAGGGTACAAGAGCAAGAGGGAAAAGCTTTGCACAAAGCCCAGCTGGACAGTGAGATCCAGGGGCTGAGGAAAGCTCTCGCAGGTAAGTTATCTTATCTCTTTGTGACTCTACCGAATGTTATATATTAGGTATAACTGGTTCAGAACTGGTGAATAATATGTAATTATTATGTATGTAATTGCATGTGTTCCCATTGTTATATCTGATGATTTTACGGCACTTGTAATTTTGTAGAATACAAATATAGTTTCTCTGAATCTGCAATTAGGGTCTTGAAAAGGTCTTTCTTATATACTATATGTCACGGGGCAACACTATACCTTTGAAAGTTGTTATTGCGTAGGTCGCATATTACTATGAAAACCTGCAAAACATGTCAGTCAGGTCAACATGTCAACATCTGACATTCCAGATGTTGATCCCATTCCATCGTCCTTCCTTTTCGATGTCTCCCTTTTGACTGATATAAAAGGGAAAAAAAGGTCCATTTATGGGCATTCCCAGACCTGTAGTTTCTTCAGCACAACCTCTGCCTTTAGGGATGAGGTTGCTTCTTGCCCTCAGGGCGTCTTACTGGTATATATGTATACTGTTTACAATATACTGTACATATCATTACACATATTCATCTTGGGTTCAAACTTTTAATTCAATATTTTTTTCAACTTAAAATATTCCAGGTGCAGAGCAGGAAGTATTGCGGCTGAAGACTCTTGCTGAGGCAAGTGTTGATAAGAGCACTAACAATTGCAAAGTCATATTCATGGTGCTAAATCTATGTTTTCCTAACTTTCTAAGTAATATTCTTTTTTTTCTTAGACTGAACCAAAGGAGGAAGTAGAGCATGCAGATATATTGGAGCTGAACACCATCATTGGAACAATGAAACAGGAAAATGATTTGCTGGAACAGGAAAAGGTCAGTGTTTTTTCTATATTGGAACCTACAAAGCCTTAAATTATATGATATGCTTCTGTTCTCACCATGCAAGTAAGCATGTTCAAAAAAAGTCCAGTGGCTACCAAAGTCCAGTGGCCACTTGAGTTGATTTGTGCAATCTGTATATTAGATGGAAGTTAACTAATCCTTTAGTTAGTCTATGAATGGCCTTGTTCATGGTCCCTTCCTACGGAGTGATCAAATTAGTTATATGTTGTCAAACAAAATGCTCCATAAAATCCTTCCACTCTCCTTTCTAATGTTGCATTCACATGGAATCAGGCAAGCGGTAGAAGTCAAACCGGAAGTCATTTTATTGGACGGGAGCAGGGCGGTAAATGGAACAGGACGGCATGGCAGCCCACCAGCCAGAACCGGCAACGGTTTAATCTTTTTACCGTTCCGTGCCGTCCAGCAGGTTTTGCCGTTTGCCGTCTACCACTTGCCTGATTCCATGTGAATGCAGCATTAGATCTATCATATCTGTTGGTTGCCATTGTTTATCTTCTTTGCCAGTTAAATCTGCAGGAGAGACTCCGAGCGGCTGAGGAGAATGTATCTAGTGGGGGAGGTGACCTGGATGAGCTGGAGGACCTGAAGGTGGAGCTGGAGAAGAGGGAGAGAGCCCTGAAGGACACGCAAGACGAACGAGACACTT
The DNA here is from genome assembly GCA_900323375.1 of Benthosema glaciale. NCBI lineage: Eukaryota > Metazoa > Chordata > Actinopteri > Myctophiformes > Myctophidae > Benthosema > Benthosema glaciale. The sequence continues at coordinate 11,708 of OOFJ01102937.1, forward strand.
TGATGGCCGAACTGGAGGAACTGGATGGGCAAAACCAGGAAGCCACACAGGTTTGACTAACTAAAATAATTTGGACCATGAGAAAGTGTGCCTACTCGGAAGCATACAGTATACACGTTTTTAATATAAGATTGAGAGTAACTGAGCTTGTTATCTCCTCATCTCTGTCCGTCTCTCAATAACAGCAGAAATGTATTAAATGATCAAAACAAACACAAAATTATAATTGACACAGAAGAATTCAGAAATGAAATAAGCCTGAATTAACTGTTTGACTGCAGACCAATTTTCTCCTTTTAATATTTGTACTCACAACCAAGTAAAATACATAGACACTGAATGGCATGTTCTTCTATGCTTTGTTTTCCTTTTGTTTAGCATATGATCTCAGTGAAGGATCAGCTTTCCGGGCAGCTGAAGGAGGCCGAGGCTGAGGTGACCAGATTGTCCACGGATCTCAATGTGGCCAAAACCCAGGCAGGTGCCTTGGAGCAAGAGCTGGAGACACAGAAGGAGAAACTGAGCCAGAGTGCATTCACCCTCAATGACCTGCACATGAGCAAGCAGCAGCTGGAGAGCACAATGAAGGAGCTCAAAGACAAACATGGGCGTGCCCAAGAACAGACCAAGGAGGCCCGCAGAGAAGCCTCTGAGCTGAGGAAAACCCTACAGGAGAGGGAGGAACATCTGTCTGCCACCAGGGCAGAGCTGAGTCAGGTTGGAGAGAGAGGAGGTGAGATGGAGGGGGTGAGAGAGGTGTTGGCAGAGAAGGAGGCAGCACTGTCAGAGCTGAGGAGAGAGCTGGCCGAGATGAGGAGCACTCATGAGAAGGTGATGTCAGACGACTTCGAGATGAAGATGGAAAACCAGAGGTTGAAGGCGGAGGGGGAGCGTACTGTGGTTCAAATTGAAGAGCTCGGCAAGCAGTTGAGGGAAGGCCCGGCAGCTCTGAACAGGACGCTACGGGAGAAGGAAACCCGTATTGAAGCCTTGAAGCTAGAGAAGGGCCAGCTTGAGGGAGAGTTGGGTCAGGCTGAGAAGGCACTAACGGAGCTGACTAAACAGTACCAGCAGACCATCGAGGAGCTCACACGGGCCCGAACCATGGATGCCTCGGCCTTGCAGACGGAGCATGAACGTGCCATCAAGATCAACCAGGACAAGGACCTGGAGATAGCCCACTTGAAGAGGGACCTAGAGCAGATGGCATCCGACCACAGAGACACAAATGAAATGCTCTCCATCACAGTCGCCGGACAAAAGCAGCTGACAGACCTGCTACAGGAGAAAGACACTTTTATGGACACGCTTAAGCAGAATGCGGCAGAGCTGCAGAGGGAAATGGAGGACAGCATTTGTGTTGCGAACAAGGAACTTGAAGCCCTTAGACAGGTGCTAGATGACAAAGACAAACAGCTGGGTGGCATGAAGGAGGAAAACAGTCACCTGAAGGAGGAGATCGATCGCCTCAGAGACCAGCAAAGCAGGCCTCAGCCCCTGGCTGAGCCCAGGACCCTGGATATCATTACTGAACTAGAGACTGAGATCACCCAGCTTAAGACTTCCAGGGACGCCATGGACGAGGAAGTCCAAACCCTGAGGAGAACCACAGAGGAGCTGCAGGCTTCTCTCCTCCACGCCCAGCAGTCTCTCCAAGCACAGCAGAGTGAGCTGGAGCAGGCCCACTCTCGCCAGGAGCAGACAGCGCTCAACTACAACAGGCTTATCCACACCAAGGACGAAGAGATTGCCCGGCTCCAGCAGGCAGTGGACAGCTTCACCGAGCAGCAGGGACACCCCAACGACCCCCTCGTACAGGGTGTAGTCATCCTCCAGGAGGACAAGACCCAGTCCCTAAACGGTGAGAATGGCAACGAGAAGCATGACTTGTCTAAGGTGGAGCTAGAACGTCTGGTGAGGGGCATTAAGGAGAAGGACAATGAAATCAACCAACTCAGTGAGAAAAATCTCTCCCTAACCAAGCAGCTTGACCAGCTGTCAGGGTCTCGCGACGAGGTGGGCAAGCTCTCTCAGATGGTCCTCCAGAAAGACCTGGAGATCCAGGCACTGCACGCCAGAGTCTCCATGGGTGGAGGACTTAGTCAAGATTTCTTGTTACTCCAACAGCAGATGCACGCCTATGCCGTGGAGAGGGAGCAGGTGCTGTCCGTGCTGAACGAGAAGACCAGGGAGAATAGCCAGCTTCGCTCAGATTACCATCGCTTGATGGACATTATGGCAGGAAAGGAGACGGCCTTGATGAAGCTCCAGCAGGAGAACCAGCGCCTCTCCTCCATGAGCGACCCATCAGGAAACCAGGAGATGTTCCGGGAGACCATCCAGAACCTGTCGCGTATCATCAGGGAGAAGGACATCGAAATTGACGCCTTGACCCAAAAGTGCCAGACCCTGGTGGCTGTACTGCAGTTGTCAGGAGGGGAACCTGACTCGGCGTCCGGAGGTGTGAGTAGCAACCAGTTTGAGGAGCTCCTCCACGAGAGAGACACACTGAAGCAGCAGGTAAAGAAGATGGATGAGTGGAAGATGCAAGTGATCACCACAGTGAAGAACATGCAGCACGAGTCAGCCCAGCTGCAGGAGGAACTGATCAAACTGCAAGGTCAGGTCTCTGCCGACAGTGACTGCAGCTCCAAGCTGTCAGTAGACTACACCCGGCTCATCCAGAGCTACGAGCAGAAGGAAAGGAAACTTGGCACCCTGAGCCAGGAGCTTGCCCATGTTCAGCAGACCATGAGTCAGCTCAGTACCACCAAGGACGTTCTGCTGGGTAAACTGGACAGTGTTGCACAGGGTCCAGATGTTTCTCTGTCTCCGCAGACTGCTGGGACTTTCCTTGCAACAGAGGCTCCTCCAAGCCACCAGGCGGCAGTGTCCTCAAACAACGAGGGCCTGCACAAACAGATTCAGTTGCTGCAAGCTCTGCTGGCTGAGAGGGAGGCCATGATCAGGACTCTACAAGAGAACAACCACCGCCTGTCCAACTCTTCGTTGGCCTCGGAGAGCGAGCAGCGAGGCCAGATGGAGGAGGCTCGGCGGGTCAGGGAGAGGCTGGAGGCCCTGCAGACGGCCGTCAGAGAGAAGGACCTCCTTATCAAAACCAAGGGAGACCAGTTGAACCAGGTCAGAGAGGCGCTGCGCAACCGCGAAAACGACAACGAGGTGCTGAAGCAGGCAGTGACCAACCTGAAGGAACGCGCCCTCATCTTGGAGATGGATGTCAAGAAGATGAAGGAAGAGAACGAGATGGTGACTGCACGCTCCCGGGAAAAGGAGTCAGAGTTCCGGGCGCTGCAGGAAACCAACATGCAGGTATCTCTCCTGCTGAGGGAGAAGGAGTTTGAGCTGAGTGCCGTGAGCGAGAAGGCCGGCACCATAGAGAAGATGCTCAAGGACAAAGAGCAGGTCAGTTGTGAACACATCATTACTTGTTATTGAATATGAATACAGAATAGAAACTTTAGCGTTCACATATGTAAATGAGCCCTTGCCTTCATTGGGGCAAAGTAAAAAGCTAGAATGAATGCTATATAGAATAAGTACATACCGTAATCAAACAAAAGAGACAACATATACCAGTTTGCAAAATGTTAAATACTTATTTGTTTGGGGAGAAATTGCATCAAGGACGTAATTTCTGCTCACGTGATGAATAAACACTTTGAGCACTCCCACAACCAACCAACAATGTGCAGTCTGCTTCCCCGTTTCTTGAGACCATCACAAGATCTTATTTCTTAGTAATAAGCATATTTTGTACTAATCATCAGATTACCACAGTCTTTAATTGGTTAATTTTATTTATAATATTTCCTCTCTGAATGACATGTTGTGATCTCCTACTCCTATATGAATATCTCACACAGGGTAAGTCTGGGGAGCTGAACCAGCTGCTGAATGAGATGAGGTCGATGCAGGAGAAAGCTGTGATGTTCCAGCAGGAGAGAGACCAGGTGATGCTGGCTCTCAAACAGAAGCAAATGGCGACGACAGCCGTACAAAATGAGGTAGGTTAACAGTGTTGGCACAGCAACAGGTCTTTGCTAATGCTCATACGGTACTTATTATCACAGCTCCTACATGAGTGGGGGTTGGATGGGTAATGAGTAAAATGCATTCTCCTTTCACCAATGTGCTCTTTAGCAACCAAATGTTTTCATTAAGCTACTTGTGACAGTTGAAGGCTGTGGTTGCCCTGGGTGGATCCTTGGACTGATGTGCATGCATGTGTCATTGTATGTTTAGGTGTGTAATTGAAAAGAACATACTAAGTTAAAGTGTAAAAAACTGTTAATTAAAGTTTTTTGGGAGTTTACAGTGAGAGATCAACAGGCGTTGATGAAAATAATTACATTCTCTAATTGTGTAGACTTCTTGTAAATTAAGTAATACAGATGTTAAAAAAAATATATAACTCTTGAGAGTGTAAAGCCCCCTCAAGGACCACTGGTTGAAAACCACTGATTTACGGTATACACTCTGCATTACTATACCTTTCACATCTGTGTTCTTCTCCTCCTCTCTCAGCTGCAGCATGTGAAGGAAAAAGAACAGCGTCTGAACCTGGAACTGGAAAGGTTGCGCAACCACTTGCTGGAGATCGAGGACTCGTACACCCGGGAGGCCTTATCTGCAGAGGAAAGGGAGGCCGAGCTACGCAAGAGAGTAGCCTTTCTGGATGACAGACTGGCCACTTCATCCAGTATAGTGGAAAACACCAGGTTGGTGGAAGACTAATTATTCCAGTGGTTCTCAAACTTTTTTAAATTCAAGAACCCCCAGTTTGGTATTAGATTATTAGGCCACACAGACCCCCATACATCTGAGAGTGCACAAATGGACAGATACTGATTTGTTTGGGTAGAGGGGTCACCTGGGAAACAAATTGTTGCAGGTTTTCTCACTATTGGCCCATTTCCCTGGTGGCCGGTCACAGTGTTCATTTCTCACACTTTCCTGCTCCACCCCTTGCAGCCAACAGGCTAGCATGCAGGTGGAGTCTCTACAGGAGCAGCTGAGTGGAGTGGTGAAGCAGAGGGACGAAGCACGGCTCCATCTCCGCACCTCCCAGGAGCAGGTTAACCAGTATGCAGTGTCACTCTCCAACCTGCAGATGGTGCTAGAGCAATTCCAGCAAGGCAAGTTGGTTGCTGGAACTAAAAAATGTCATACTTTATTGCGGTCTACCTATGGCGTTTATCAGTCTTGACAATAGAGTAAATGCTGAAGTTAAAGTGGATAGTATGAGGGCAGTTATGTACAGTTTCGCACATCATAAACCTGACTTCAATAATGTGTTCAAAAACTTTTTTCAAATGCTTAAAATATGCATGATAGTTAATTAAGTTAAGTTTGTTCCTGTAGAAGAGAAAGCCATGTACTCGTCAGAGCTGGACAAGCACAGGAAGGAGAAGGACGAGTGGAGACGGAAAGCTTTGACACTGGAGGACAAAGCTGCTGCGCTTCAGGTAGAAGACCAAACACTGCTCTTACTCTGATCATATCTCAACTGATGTAGCTCTTTTTACTCTGTGTCATTGGTCATGCTATGGTGGTAATAACCAATGTCTGCTGTGGCAATAGAGCACCGCAGTCCCGCCCCCCCTTTCGTGATGACGAGCGGCCCGGAAGAGCATGTTTATTCTACACTTTAAATGTCCTTTTTTTCTTTTTTTTAATCAAACCTCTTGGGTAAAAAGCTTTGACAGATAATCTGGTAGTTTGGCTGTTTTTGATAAACATAGGGGGTTGTTCCTCACTGGTGCTGTCCTGTGTTTCTGTCAGGTGAACTTGGATGAGGCCAACGCTGCTCTGGATTCAGCCTCTCGCCTCACAGACCAGCTGGATTTCAAAGAGGAGCAGCTTGAAGAACTGAAAAAACAAGGTCAGACTTAAAGCTGTTTTCAAGAGCCAAACTCGGCATGTGATTCTGAAGTGCAAGTGAATTAAGAATTTAGTTTTGAATAGTCTTCTGTAATTTTGTCTAAAATTATATTAATCATGATTTTTCTTGATCCGAATTCTTAATCATGATAAATAGTCTCTTGAGTAAAATAATATCAGGGCTTCAGAGTGCACCCATTTTTGATGCACATGCACTTCAGTCCAAAATCGGTCCAGTAAAATTAAAAATGTTCAGTGGTGGTCGCTCCAGTTCACCTTACTGTACCTTTAGTCTGTGTGTGTAGAATATGTGTTAATGCACCTAAATTATATGCTGTTGCATGATTGCATCTACTGTATATGAAACTGAAAAGTTAGTTTGGAGCCTTAATCTCATATTAACACATCAACTACATCTTTATCTCTATTTTTCTGAATGAGAGTTTGTGTTGCTGAAATGCCAAATTCCATAATTATCAGTTTTGGAAGCTAAAATGACAATATGGGGTTGCACACAATTGCGGCAACTAAAACTGAGCTCAAAGTCTTTAGAGCAAATGGAAGGTGGTTTCACTAAGCCACAATGAAATATATAATGTTGACGGCTGATTTATGACCTAAGTTCAAAGACCACGGCACCCCTATGTTCTGCTTTTGTTTAATATTTCATGGATGATATGCGTTTTTCTGAAATCCTTGCCTCGCTGGAATTCTCTGATGGCATGTACCTTGTTGTGATTGCCAAATAGTCTTTGAACAATGAGAGAGGGTCCTTTATACTGTACTCATAGGCCGCTTTTCTACCGAAAAGAACTTTGGTTCTAGAACTTGTTCTGTTCTAGATTCTTGAAACCTTGGTGTTTCTTTTTTTTTTTTTTGCTTTTGTGCCTTTATTGATAGTGAAGACAGACAGGAAAGAGGGACAGAGAGAAGGGGAGAGACATGCAGCAAAGGTCGTCATGAACGGGACTCGTTCACGCGACACGCTGCCAGGCCAAATCCTATATATGGTGTTTCTGTTCTAGATTCTATTGAAACCTTGGTGTTTCACAGAACTGGCGACCATGTTTTGGTTCCAGTTTACGAACCAACTATTAGGGTTCATTTTCTGTGGAAACTGGTTCAGTTTTAGACAGGAAAAAGAGAAGTGAACCGGTTCAACCCTGGTGTAAAAGGGGCCATACAGCCATGCCATGCCCAGCCTTTAGAACGCATTGGGTTCTCAACAGTTTGGTTAGCACTAGCAGGGACATTTGTTATTCTGTTCTTATCAAAGGCTAAAATAACAAGAATAGAATCAATCAAATTACACCAACTGTTAAATTCTTATGGGGTAGATTTTCCCACATATTTTTTTGTTCTGTTAATCTACTGATTTCCCACTATCAGCTTTGGCCATGACATCACAAGAAATTCTCAGACATACTTTTTTCCCCCCCTCTCTCTTCTTTTGTCCTAAATGAAAAACAATATAATGCGTCACCGCATAAGATTACAAAATAAATGTAAAAACGCAGTAAAAGTTAAACATATTGACCCATTGATATATCAGTTGAGCCAATATATCAGCCGTAGTATTTGACTTTTTATTTTATTTTAACATTGGGATTCAGTATCAGCAATTATGTAGCCGATGTGGTTCACAAATTTTTACTTTTTTACTTTCAACCTGGCTAGTATTTAAATTATGTCATAGAGGCAAAACATAAAAAATGGGGCATAAGTGGCTCAATAAAATTGAGTTAATTCATTTTTTGAGTATTTTGCATAATTAGAATGTATTATAAAATGTTGCACTTTTTGACAAAATATCAGTTCAAACATCAGTGGGCTAGGCTAGGGCTCTCCAAATCGAGATTGGCAGAAGACCCCAAAATCTAGCATTGGTTTTAGACTCACCAGACGGAACATTAACAAACACCTTTTACCAGACTGAACAAACACCTTGACACACATCATGGATTGGCAATGTAAATCGCAGAAAGTAATGGGGAAGAGTGTCGGCATGTTCTGATCTGCAGTCTCACTGATGACAAAGTCTAACTTTGGAATGTCTGCTCAGCAAATATGTTAATGTTAGCCTACTGTTTAGAAATGAGTCCTAAATCATACACACATCTGTGAGTGTGCTTGTATGGACACATGGACACATTAATGTACACATGCAAAAAAGAAAAAAAGTTTTTGTATCTGTGGAATATCTTCTGGCTACTAATCTTTACTTTTGTATTGCTTGATATTGTTTGTTTGAAATTCTTATGCCTTATTTATTCTTAATTAAACATGCATCTTGTGACAAGATGCTTGTTTTTGCAGATCAGCCTTTTTTGATGTCTGACAAGATTCTTGTCACGCATCGAAAAAGTCTGATCTGCAGACACACAATGCAGCACGCTGCGGCACATTTATTTTCGATGTGCTACAGTACCGCACTACATCTATCAGCCTTTAGTGATCTGTAAATCGTATTTTATGGTTGCACATGTTGCAGTTGTATGTATGTCGTTTTATATATAACCTATAACGCAGTGTGTGCATTCTTGCAGTGGATGTGAGACAAGAGATGTTGGAAGAGGCTCAAAAGAAGTTGGTGAACCTGCTAAACAGCACAGAAGGCAAAGTAGACAAGTAAGTGCAGCAGCAATCCTAGCTGGAATAAAACTATCAAAATATAATTTTTAGAATCTGTCAAAATGTTAGTTTTTTTTTATAAGGAAAATAACCGATCTAGAAGCTCTGCTTTCATGAAACTGATTCATGAAGCCAATATAAATTCATCCAGGATAGCTGATAAATCCTGCATAAATCTCCTATCTAGGTTTCGTGAAACGGGCCCCAGATCTATTCTGTAATGATTTTGTCATCACATGCACATTTTAAGTGATGTCAAAATGACTTGTGAGTTGTTGTAGCACCGGGGAGCAGATGATCATTTCAGAATAAACTGAAGCAAACTCTCTGTTACAACAGAAAGGCAGAAGTAAGCAACTGTCAAAGTCATCTGTTACTTATTATTCTGTCACCAAGGCTGGGGGGGTGTTCACAATGCAATAAAGAGTGCACAACAGTGCCCAAGGGACTCCAAACAAATCATCTGTCTTTTAACGAAGAATAATAGGCCTTAATGTTGGTTAGAATATTTCAACTCCGCCGAACGTGCGTCAGGACAGGTCTCTATCTACCGCTTAAATCTACTGTACTGTAATCTAACCCGTGCTTCAGTGGAAGCGATGGTTATGTGTATTCCTTACAGTTAAAGGAATAGAGAGAGACCATCATGTTGTCAGTGTATAATTTCATCACAACTCTCTTGTTGGTTCCTTTCAACAGAGTTCTTATGCGCAACCTGTTCATGGGCTACTTCCACACACCTAAAACCAAGCGTGCCGAGGTGCTGAGGCTCATGGGAAGTGTGCTGGGCTTGACGAGAGAAGATGTGGACCAGGTGACTATTCAATTCAATTATTTTCAGACCCATTACCTCTGGGGCTCTCTCAGTCATGAAGTTTTAGTTGACAGTTGTCAAAATATTGGAACTAATATAAATGAAAATATTGTTTTGTCTACAAAGCCCATTTCTGAAATGTGCAAAGAAATGAAGTACTATAGCCAAAACATGACATATGCTGTACATATTTTATTAACGTTATTTTATAAACGATCGGTTTGTTAGCTGTTGCACAACTACTAACAACATCACTACTGAGCAGTGTTGATCCCCATTTCAGTCAAATCTTAGTTATTTAGATATAGATAGTTAGTTAATTTAACAAAACAGTTGTTGAGCAATTTACAGTACAAAATAGCCAACAAAGTGACTATTTAACCAAAAAGGTTTGGGCTGAATTTGCCCACCTTATTATAAAAAGAAAAGAAAACAATAATAAAATAAAATCTAGCCGACATCAACCCTGGTCTCCTTCCACTCACTAATATCCAGCATTAGGGTCTGTAGCTCTGCAGTGTTGCAAGCAAACCCATGGGGAGGCCCCCATAGAAGAGGTCCACACTTCAGGTTTACTTGAAATGAATCATACTTAAAGGTGCTGTCAGTGATATGTTTTGGTTAAAATAAATATATATTTTAGAAGGTTAAAGATATATTCTATATTCTGATCATAATCACGGCTATAGAGTACTCGTTCAGAAACAGGGGTGTCCAAATCTCTCTAGCACTTAATAATAAACATAGATTTCCTTTTGTGATGGGTCACCAATTTCATCCAATCGGGAATGATCACCCATCTATCAGCTTCATAGTTTCATATTGTCCGCTAATTTACCACATTTATTTTTCATTCTGTTTGAGTTCTCTCAACTGATTAGACCAAATTGTTATCTTGGCCTTAACATTTATTTTTTATTAAAGAGCCATACACACTATAGCAAGCAAATTACTTACACAACCTTTCATTTCTCATTCATCACATGCACTTTAAACCTTTTCAAATAAAACCAATTGAGTGTCAGGTCACTCTGACCGCATGCAATCTCTGCTGCCTGTCACTGTTATATACACAGATTTGAACAGCTCTACTATCACTATCCCACTTGGGATCTTCTCCTGAATTTGAACATGCGGTGGCCCTAAGTCAAATATCAGCCAAATACTATATTCCCAATCCCTTTTTTAACTCCAGCAGCGACTGAGAATCCACTCATAGCTAGGCTCGGCATTTCCTCACCCAGAGTTTTCTGGCAGAAGCCGCGTGGGACCACATCCAACTATTCCCTGCATATTACCCAACTGCCTTAAAGGAAAACAGCTTGGGAGTAAGGGGCAAATGCGATTACAACTCCTCAGAAGACCCAGTTTTATTGCGCTTGAGGTTGTTCCGCTCTTTTGTTGTTCTTTTTTTCTCCCTCGTCCTGTTAATGCTATTGAAAGTTCCACTCAACTCATGTTAACAGGCAGCCAAGTGTCCCAAAAAACCAAGCTGTCTTTTTCAGAAAAACCCTCGGTGCAGTAATACGATCCTGTTCTTCTCTTTCAAAGATCACACTTTGTTCGGATCAGATTTGTTTTAAATTCTTTCAAATGTAATTTGTATACTTTTGAAACTGTTGACGGAAGCCCAATTCCCAAACACTCTTTCTGCCGACTAAATAAAGTTTTCTGGAACAGTTGTGTTGGACTCGCTCCTCGTATTGTTCATACAGTGTATCTGATTATTGACGGTTTAACACTCCTCGAGGATATTTGGCTTTGCCTTTAAAAGTTATTTGGAAGCCTGATCGCTGACATCATTACTTTGGCAGGATTCAGCCGACCTCCCGAAAAGACCCCATGCATAGTATGTGGGGCTGAACAGATTTGTCCCACGAGATCACAGAGCTGACAATAGCGTGGATACTCACCACAACTTTTGTGACATTTATGGCCGGCTTATATGATCAATAGCAAATGTCTATTTGAAATTTTGATTCTTCATTATCTCCGCCAGGCCGGACAGTCAACAGTCTTAGCTGGAATTATGTCTGGGGTCATTAATCATATAATCAGTCAAATCAATTAGTTATTAATCAATTCAATTTTTTTTATATCAATTGATTACAGTGTCCTGTAAACACTCATAACTCTCTGGTAGCAGTGCGATGGAAATGAAATTTCGGCTTATGCTGTCTATGGGGATGCAGATTTTATAATCGTAATCTCTCTGATTCTTCTTTTTGGCTAAACAAAAAAAAGCTTGATTTGTGGCTCATTTCTCAAAAAAATAATTATAATCCTCGGTTACAAAATGTCTGTTTAATGTGAGTTAAAATTGATGTATTTGTCAGATTATTCAGATCTTTTTTTTTTTTTTTTTTTTTTTATCGAAATTGCCAAGTGTGTGGGCTGTGGCCTGGAGGAGACCTGCCCTTGGCTTGAGGTGCCTTTGAGTATGGCACTAAACAGCCTATTGCATCACCAGCACTGCTCACTACACAGCATAAGACTGTGATAGGCAACTTCCAGATGTGATTTTTTGAATCAATATAAGCTTCACTTCCCGTCCAACTACTTCCCCAGGCTGTTGTTGTAAATAAAAATCTGTTCTTGGTTAAACAAGGTTTCACCTAAATTTTTAATACATGGTGAGAATGACCTTGCTGCTTAATTTCTGCATTAGATTGTGTAATGTTTATCCGTCGACCCTTTCTTGACCTCTGTCACTCACTTCCCCTGCAGATGTTGGAGGAGGACGGGAGACAGGGGGTCAGTGGCTGGGTATCCAGCTGGCTGGGAGGCAGGGGAGCACAAAGTGTCCCTAACACCCCCCAGAGACCCACCCAGAGCCAAGGCTTTAACTCGGTGAGAAGACAAGAGCAAGGAACCTTCTTTAGGTTGATGTTAACTAGCACACTCGAGAACACACATTCTAGAGAACACATTTTAGAACACGCACATTCTAGAACACGTCTCATGAGCTTTTTTATTTTTTTAAATTAACACACAGCAGCAGTCTACCTAGACTGAAACGGACGCGTTTCATCACATCGTCCTTCCTCAGCGTTGTCATTGAGGGGGTTCCAGGGGGTCTCCAGCTAATGTTCACCATTATAAAAACTAAACGTTTTGAACGTTTTTGCAAGAACGTCTCTTTTTTTTTGATTGTTTATTTATTTGGAAGTGCAATATTTATTGTGGAAAACATTTCTCAGAAATACAAATAACATGTTGCAGTTCCCAGATTTTTTCCTTTTCTACTCCTCTCCCC
>OOFJ01102943.1:0-15441 GCA_900323375.1 Benthosema glaciale
ATCCTTTTGTAACGCCTCAGAGAACAGGCTCCTTACACAGGTCATTGAGAGAGATACAGGATAAGCATCACAATGCATATTGGTTCTTCACTGTCTGAAACGCTCCTCAGGATGCAGCTGTCCACTTCAAGCAACATCTGTGATATGGGATTGTCCATTTGAGCCGAAGCCGCCCCGTAAACCTTGCTTTAATTGCAGCAAAACTTAAAGAAAGTGGCTTCTTCTCTGATGTCATCCAGTGGACTTGCTGAAGTGGTTGAAGAAACCTTTATTTCTGTATCCAAAAAGATATTAATAAAATAGGACCCACCTGGTGGTCTAAATTTAGGCTTCTACTTTGTAATCATGATATAATGCCCAATCTAGAAAATATAAATAAATAGCATTTCCAATCAATGCCAAAATTCATACATGTTATTCCTAAGAACTTTTTGATTAGCTCAGAATTCTAAACCTAAATTCCCAGAATCTCTATTATGTATGGACTAATTTCAATGTAGTGTGATTAGCATTGTACATTAAAATAAATCGATCTTGACCTCTGATTCACAGAGCTATTTACGTCTCACAAAGGTGAACAGTCATACTTGCTTTGGTCACGTAGGAGGGAAAATTGCGGTTTGTTTGTTTAGCTTGTTGATGCAATTCAGTATTTGTAGGCTGCCTGGATGTCGCCAAATAACATTCCTCTCTCCGTTTTCCCACCTTTGATATAAGAGGATGTGCCAGGTCATAACTATGTTTCTACATCCTGTCTGAATCTTTGGCGACACTAGTAAATTACTAGTAGTAATAGTATGACAAAATATGGTTCTACACTGGCTAGCTCCTTTACACCATGATGAAGTCATTCATATGAATAAATTGATGAGGATTATAAAGTTCAGTAGGCTACTTATTACCAGGGTTTTCTTTCGCTTGGGGTCTTTGGTTTCTGTTGGTATATCTGTAAGCTGGTGGTGGACAGGAGTTGGTCATGATCTGAATTCCACAGAATTGTCAGAAGAATTCAAACATTGGAACTTAAATGGACTTAGATTACTTCAGGTAATGATGGCAATGTGGCTAAATTAGTTTAAGTAGTAAGTCAAAGAGGCTTATTGTCGGCATCAGCCAGGTGGAGGAGTCTATCCCTGTTTCAATGTGCTAGGGTTGCTTTATCACACACATTTTCAGGGTGATAAGGCAGGCCACAGATATTATTGTCTATTGGCCAAATCTGTGATTCTCACATTTTGTCAATCTCGTTATTTCTTGGTGTGGCAATATTTACGAACGAATCGCCCAATAAAGAAGCAATCAACAACACAGTGTAGTTATAGTAAACTAGAAGCACTCACGTCGGTCTAACGCCACACGTCCGTGTTGTTGTTTCTCTGTGAATATTGTGTGTTCGCGTGACACACACAGAGCGTACATTTTGAACAAAGGCAGACAGCGATGTGTCTTTGGCCACTGACCGTGTTATGTGGTTGTGTGAGAGAGGTAGCTAAAATACAGGGAAGTGTGAGCGTTCCGTGCTCACCGTAGTTCTCGGAAAGCCCCGCTGTGATTGGCCAGTAATCGCAGACCCACCAAGCTGGGTTGAAAACGCAGAGGTCAGTGATGTATCGCAGCTACCAATTCTCTCAAATGTTATATGGTATTTTTCCTCAGTGAACTCACTCTCAAAGTGGAGAAATGGGACAGCAGGTGTGCTGTACAGGAAGTGAACCCACTAGTTAACCACCATAGCATTCTTGTAGGATGCATTTGAGCTTATTTTGGCAAGAGAGATTTGGTGTCGGAACCAGTCAACAAAGTATATATAGGGTTTAAACGGTTAAATAATTCACAATACCAAAATATTATTTTATTTCCTATAACATAATCAGTCCTCTTCCAATGTGTTACATTCTATTAAGTAGGGCTTTTTCGTTTGTACTGAACAAATTTATTTTACGCTAACGTAACAATTCCATGTGAATAAGGTCTTATGTCATAACTTCAGCATTTACCCTCGGCCTCTGCAGTGTAGAAAGTCGTATCAATAGAAGCAAATATGCACTGTAGGAAGTGGACAGCTTTAACATGCGGAACAGGAAGTATAACACATTTAAGGCACATTACCCAAGAGGAAGGTATTGTCGTCATTCCAAAAACACAACAGTGAAGTCTTCAGGTGTTGGGGGTGAATCAGTCGTACAGTAGATTGTGTGGGTTTCAAGTCTGCAGGAAGTGACATAGTCAGACATACACAATGAACTTTGTTTTTCTTATTCTTTTTTAAACTGGCTTCCAACACCCCATTCTTTTTCAAACCCCTTTTTGAACATGACATGTCACTAACACTATAAGCTCTGTATTTATAGTATAGTTTGTCGTTTGCGTCTCTTTTAAACCATTTTTGAACTTCCAGAGACATGCCTGAGTAATGAGTATGCTTGGCACAAAGTTATGCAGAAGCAGGAGAATAGCTGAAATATGTACAACATAACAAGGCATAGTTGTATTTATATCATTAAGGTCTTGCTGCAAAGAAGAAACACTGACATAATGATCAGAGTATTGTTTTCCTTCTACTTTACAGACTGGATTTCAATTTATCATATGTATGGAGGACATTTCCATCAGTCATATTTTAGAGCTTTACTCGTTAAAACGTTCAATGAACAATATGAAGTTTATATATAGATATATATAGACCTTTGTCATCGCCCTTTCCTAAAGAAACAAGGTCCTTCGTGTTGACTAGAGCGACTGTTCATGGCTTACTCTCCTTCATGTTCAGCATCCTCCATCTTAGCCCATAACAGTAGCACTTGCCCTAGCCTTGACCTCCTATCGACATAAGCAAAGGCTTGACTTATGTATCTTAGATAGCATTTTTATGTAGACTCAGATAGCAGTTTATGTAGACCTATAGCATTTTATGTAAACATAGCACTATATAATATATATATGCATAGTATAATTAGCCTGTATAGTTTTTCCATGTTACATTCTTAGCTTATATATGATTCAAATTAACTACTTTGTATGATCTTTTGTTCATGCTTATGTAAGTCGCTCTGGATTAAGAGCGTCTGCTAAATGCCTAAATTGTAACACATTCTGTGCTTTCTGTTCCCAGACAGTGGTTTTGGTGAAACCAGAGATATTTGATGTTTACATAAGCAGTGCTAGATGACACCTGTGTGGAAAGGCTATTACTTCAATGGGGAATGATTTCACGATTCCACTGCTAAAGCACAACTCACATGCAATAGATGTTCTTAGAGCCTGACTGTCACTGAATGCATGCATATTTTTGGGTCTGATCCCGATTTTGGAGAGGATACATATTTTGTCAAAGAATGCAAAATCTTGAAATCAACTAGGAAAAAATGGTTTTGATTAAAGTATTTGAAAACATTAACTTAAAAGCAAAAACAAAAAAGATGATAAAGGAAATTAAATATATAACTTCAATATGGGAAAATATTGACTTTAACAAGCCAATTGTTATACACACATAAACATTTTTTAATTTAACCATGAAGCCCTATTCAAAAGCCCAACTGGAAATCCAAATGACTCGACGGCAGGCACCGCACTCCCTCCCTCAAGTCCTTGCCTCCGCACATGCCGAGTTTGAACTTCGGTCGGTCTCATATATGCACTTGACCATACAGTATATGGGCATATACATAATTGCAGACACCCGATGTCATCAAAGAAGTAAAATAATGACATGACAGATACAGTATTGGCCAAACCGATATAGTGGTGTTGCTCTACATACTTTGTATCTAAATCACATGGGAATGACGGTGTTGATTCTCACTGTTCTCAGATCTGCCGTCTCCAGCAGCACCTGTCTGCCGGGGAGCACCAACAGGACTTGCTCCAAGGCCAGCCGGTCATGTTTGTGTCGGCACACACCCAGCCCCCAGCGGACAGTCTGGTGGAGCTCATTGAGCTGTGCGGGGGCACAGTCAGCAAAACCATCCGAAAAGCTGGTATCTGCATTGGGGGATTCGACAGGAAGAGACCTGAAGGTTGCAGGATCCTCTCTGAGCAGTGGTTACTCGGTAAGATGTTTATGTAACCACTTAATAGACCTACCGGCAGTGTTGGGCAATATTACTTAGGAGAGTAATATCTTTACTTTACTTATTACCACTTAGAAAAAGTAATAAATATTACTTTACTTATTACTGGAATCCAGAGTAATATCTTTACTTATCACTTATTACTTTTATATTACTTTTCAACCGGGCCCCTTCCACTCGCAAAATTATAACACAACCTGTTTAGCCAGCTCCTTGTACAACAAAAAACTAAATATAAAACAAAAATATTGAACAGTCTCTCAGACTTTCCTGCTGCATATTCAACGTTTGGAACTCAACAATCAACAATCTGAACTGCAGTGAACCCTGGCTAATAAGACAAATATGCCTTAAAACGTTACACTTGCCCTCTACAATAAAAATAAAAACACCTTCAATATTGTATTTCTTTCATAAAAAGTAACTAGTAACTAAGGCGTTGTTTTGGCAGAGTAACATATTACAATATTACTATTTTGGCAGAGTAATATCGTTACTTTACTTTTACTGGAAAAAGTAATAATATTACAGTAATATGTAATTAGTTACTTCCCAACACTGCCTACCGGTATATACTTCCTCGTAGATCAATAGCGAAAATAGCGGGTCTATGAGTTCACACTGTATATTGAGCTTTTAAATATTAAGTATTATTTTCTCTCTTCTTTTTTCACAATGACATGCCCAAAATAAGGACACCAACGTTAAAGTGGTTAATAATATCTTCCATGTTGTTTTTGTCATTTAAATATTGGAAAAATACCTTTATTGTACAGCTGAACAATTCATTTTAGATATTGGATTACGTGACATTATTTTCTGTTTCT
Organism: Benthosema glaciale; assembly: GCA_900323375.1. Classification (NCBI taxonomy): domain Eukaryota; kingdom Metazoa; phylum Chordata; class Actinopteri; order Myctophiformes; family Myctophidae; genus Benthosema; species Benthosema glaciale. Next base: position 4,901 of record OOFJ01102943.1, read on the forward strand.
CTTTTATTCAGATTCTATCACCAATCTCAAGCTACTCCCGTATGATGACTATGAATTGGAGAGAAGATCCCCATAAAATGTGACTTAACTATGAAGATGCACTTTTACAATGGCTAATGCCTGGTTGATTTGCTGTGAAGTACTACATACTGTACAATATTTTCATGCAGATCTTTTTACCTGCGTTTTTGCATTCAGTAAGATATGTCTGATGTCATGGGAAATGTTCAGAGACTGTGTCCACCCTAGCCAGCTGGAAACTTGATGCTGCCAGTTTGTGTTTTGTTGTTTGTTGCCAGCCATCACTGGATATGACCTTGTTTCTGTTAGTTTAGCATAAAAATAACTTTTGGTATTTGGTCTTATTGAAATTTCAAAATCTCTAAGTGATTTGGGGTAATTGTCCTCATTTTAATTACATTAGTACAAAGGCTGTATATTGTGCTTGCTGCCAGAGACTTAAAGGAAGGGTCTGTTTTGCAGGCGACCCCGTTTTCCACCCCACGAAGGGATGGACTTTCCCATGAAGGGAGCGGCTGGAAGGAGCGCCGCGGCTTGTGATTGGGTGATTGAGCGTTCCGCTGTGTTCATTGTAGCGGGGACGAGGATTTACTATTCGGGTCGCAACGCGAAGCTACGAACGGGGCTGAGTTGGCTCAAGTGAACTTTGCGTCTCTCGTGGCTCAAGTTCGCTTGAGACGGCACCCCCTCCGTCACGTTCTAAAAATATAGGCTGATAGTCCCTCCCTTGGTAGGAAAGTCCCTCCCTTTGTGGGGCGCAAAATTGTCACCATAATAAGAAGACTGCCATGGGAACTTTTAATTGTGCAGCACTGACAATCATAGGATTGTGTTGTTGATTATTTTGGAACATGTTTGAAACTTTTTTCTTTTTCTTCTTTTTTTTTAATGCATTCGGGCTGGGCAATATGTATGACATCAGTATGACATGAGACTAGGGACCCTATTTTCACCATGCTATACCCTTTATCCCTAAAAGTATTTTCCTCTTCTTTTTTTTTTACTATTTTGAAAACATTATAAAATTGTTACTACTACTAACTAGCCGATCTACATCGACACGTGAGCTTGTAATTTGGCTATTTGAACTATTCAAAAATGTTTTTCAAAATATAAAAAAAAAGAAAAGAAAAAAGAAGTTTAGGGATAAGGGGTTTAGCACTTGCGAAACTAAGGCCCTAGGTATCACCTGGAATTTTTGATGTCACCATTAGTGTCTTTTGCTGGTTTTAATCACTTGTGCCTTATTTAAGAAGAGCTGATCTAGAAGCTCATAGCCTGTTGTGAGCTTGTAGAGCTCCTAATTTTAAATATCCATATCTGGCTCTTGATAAAACATATTGTGATATTTGATATTGTCCAGCCCAAAGATGATTCAATTCCATTTTTTGTATAAACCTTTTATATACCTAACCAAACTATTGTAAATGTTTTTTTATTTTTATTTTATTGAGGCCATTTTATATTTGTTGAGTTCAATGAGTTGTAATATACAATGCATATTAGAACCACCCAATTGTTTTTAGCACAACATAGAAAAACAAGTATCACAATACAAATAGATATTACATTTAAAAACTAGAGAAAGTGCCCACAGGTGGGAACCAGGATAGTGTGTAATGTTTGGCAAAATGTTTAAGAGTAATATAAACATCACATGACTATGGAGATCATGTGTCGCAATCTGCGTGTAATTTGGATAAAATGTGAAGGAGTAATATTAGAAAGTGTGTTTTATATATGTTGGCCTCCAAGCGGCGCTATAAAGAGCAGATGTGAAAATTTCCTGGCAAAGGTTTTACATAGATTGGTGCAGTTATAGGTAAAAACACTAATCGCCAGTTATAGCGCCACGATGAGGCTGAAGTTCAACTCAAGCGGCATTTCTTCCTCGGCCTAGTGGGAATGTGCATGTAAAATTTCACGGAAATCAGGCAATGCGTTCATGATTTGCAGCATTTTGTTTGAAACGGAGCACTCCTGCGAACTTTGAAAGACAATCTTAGTATGAGAAATCAAACAAACCCGTCTTGATCACATGACTATGGAGAGCATGTGTACCGATTTTCGTGACATTTTGATAAAATCTGAAGGAGTAATATTAGAATGTGTTTTACATATGTCAGCATCCTGGTGGCGCTATAACGGTCTAATGGGAAAACTTTGGGGCAGAGGTTCAGCTTTGGCATTCAGGGAGTGTGTGTGCAGAGTCTGGCTGTGATCAGGCCAACGGTGCCAGAGATCAGCTGTCCACAGACGGCCAGACGGACACGGACGGACTGGGACACACAGACGGAGGGCAAAACATAGTCTCTCCCCAGGCCTTTGGCCTGGTGACAACAAAACAGTAAGACACCACCATCTAGACATGATTGTACATTCCAGGTTACCAGTTTTTTAGTTTTTCACTTTTCTTTTTTTTTTTTGGGACATTGAAAATGTAGTCACATTTTATACACGTGGATATGCATTGATTTAGCAATGATGATTCACTCATCAATTTTCAACCCGTTCAACCCGATATTCCCATTTTCAGCATGTCATAAGTGAAACATTTAACACTTCCCCACTAGACTTTATTTAATAATTAACGGGCATTGCCAAGGTTTTCCCCCTTTTACAACCCTTATTTTGAAGAACCAAATGCCCGTACCCAGACGTTACGATGACGTAATGGTGTGTGTGTTGTCTTTTCTGGCCTGACATCACAGCTCCATATCTTTTTTTTTTTTTTTTTTTATTAAATCTTTATACAGTCAGTACAAAAGAATACAATACAATACAATCTCATACAAAACCAACCAAGACAAGACAAGACAAGACAAGACAACACAAGACAAGACAAGACAAATCACAGCTCCATATGCCTTGCGTGTCGTGACATCTCGTGACATCATGGAGCAACATCTGACCTCAAACGCTTAGATCTCCATATATGAAGCTGACTTGTCCTTCCTGTTCTGACATTCCATATGTTGATCTGACCTCATCAAACCCCGTACAATCAAGACACGTTCCATATATGGCCAGTACAGAATTAATTCCATGTTTATCTGACCCGGGACCCATGCCAAAGCGCCAGCACTCGCCCAGCAGTCTGCTATCTGCCGTCACCCATGCGGGGCGAGGTCGCTTCTCGCCCTCAGGACGTCTGGTATTTGTTGTTTGTGTTTGCATTGTAGTGTATTGTATGTCATGACTGTTTATTAAGGTTTGTTAAATAAAAAATAAATAAATAAAAAGTGGCTGGAACAACGTTGTCTCCTTGCATCATCGGTTGCCTGGCAACCAATGGGCCAATGAGAGGCCGACCGTCCCTCCGGGCTATGGTCTCTTACAAAGTTACCACTTCGTTAGACCAATCGTCTTCGACGACCTTACTAAAGCCTCAACGTAACCTCGCGTCACCAGACTGTCAACGAAACGTGGTGGAGAGGAGGCGTGTCACGTGTGTACAGTATACAAGTGTGTGCGTGCGTGTGTACTGTATGTATTTGTGCGTGACATTTGCAGCAACTAGCTAGCTTACCCAGCTCAGCAAGAACAGTTGCAGAATGATATATTATTCTGCCAAATAGCGGCTTAAGAGTTAACGGTCCGTGCAGGCGGTTTAAGCTAGTGAAGATCTAAAACGGGGGAAAAGCCGTCACTTTTGAACGTAACGAAAGCTATGAGACCGGTAGTTTGTGTACTGTTAGCTGCCGTTAGCTAACACCCCACAAGAGTGTTATAGTTGGTCAAATCAAATGGAATAAGTAGAAGGGTAGCACAGCAGTAACTGTCCACAGCCAAGGTTGGTGTGTGTGAGACTGTGTATGTTCTTGACATGTTGTGAATGTTGGCTAAATGTTTGCCGGCGGTGAGACGAGGGTGCATGATGTGTTTTGTTGTAGTACATTGCCGCATGGTGGGACGTTAAAGCCAACTGCACAGGGTTTGACATTAGCATTAGCTCGCTAGCTCTGTTCCCCCAGGCTTTTGCTCTAGTTTTACTTCTCCAGTCAAGTGTGTCCCACCACAGCCAGCACCAGGCTGACTTAACACAGACCAGGGGGGTTGTGTGTGTGTGTGTGTGTTGAACCCGTGTCCTCCTGGGTGTTGGAGCAAGTCGAGAGACACTTCCAAGGTTTCTTTTTTCTTTTTCTTAGTTTTAGAGTTGAGCAAGGAAGAACCAAAAAGATGCTGCTTTCTCTGGTTGTGCACACATACTCGTTGCGTTACTGGTTCCCTGCTACGGTCATGCTGGGGACAGCACCAGCTTATCTGCTGTCATGGTGGGTCTGGAAGCTGCTGTCAACGTTCCTGCCTGTCAGAATCTATCACAAGTTGGACGACCGGATGTACTGTATCTACCAGAGCATGGTCCTGTTCTTCTTTGAAAACTACACAGGGGTGGAGGTAGGTAGTAATTCACCCCATGCATTACTGTAGCTCTGGTCCACTCCAGTCCATACTAGCTTTAAGGAGAAGTCCTCCTTCTTAAGGCTGTGGACTAGTGGAGCTAACATTACTGTATGTATTACTGCAGGTTTTGTATGGCACACACGCTGTCCCTGGAATGCTGCATGGGGATTATTACAAAATAATGTGCTTAAAACCACACAGGAAGCTGTTTGAAATGAATAACAAGTTCACTGCAAACTGTGCTAAAAAACAGATCGATGTGACACGTGCTTCCTGTCCACAGTCCTGAGTGTGCTTGTGTGGAATTTACTCCTAAAAGAAATAAATACCGTACTAAAGGCCTTTCTAACAAGCTGACTAGCCACTTGCATACCATAGATGTCTGCATTCTTATGCCACACCTAGTACAGCAGGTGTACTAGGGTGTGTGCATAGACAGTGTGACAGTGTTTACACATGCGTGCACACGCACACTGTATGTATACTATATTAATTACACATGCACTGTATGTGTATATGCAAACACTAGAATATATATATTGCACATGGTAAATTCTAATATAGAACGCCTTATTTGGGTAAAGTGTTTTTTCATCAGAACTAGGCCAAATCAATATCTTAGATGGGAGTCATCACGTTTTCCTTCAAAGGTGCGAGCTGAGCAGATTCTTATGTTTGTAAGCATGGGCAGAAGCTCTCTTGAATGGCGCCCTGGGACACAAACCTTAAAGTTGTTTCTGTTCTTAAAAGCCTTTCATGTTTGCGTATATTAATATTGTGTTGTGTTAACTCTTTTTAAATAAATGCACTGTCTGTGAATATGAATCATGAACTTGGTGTAGGGTTATTTTTTCACCTGCTCTGTTATTCACCTCTCCCCAGATTGTTATATATGGAGATATACCAAAGAATAAAGAGAATGTTGTCTACATATCAAATCATCAGTGTACAGGTAAGACTCTCAGAGGTTGTGTTTTAAAGGAAGTAAAGTCTGGGTTGACCGAATTAAAAACCTTGTCTGAATCATTGACCTTCTCTTCCAGCGGACTGGATCATTGCTGACATGTTGGCCATTAGGCAGGAGGCCCTTGGTCATGTGAGATATGTTCTTAAAGATGGACTCAAGTGGTTACCATTGTATGGATTTTATTTCTCTCAGGTACTACTATTCATATATGTTTAAACTTTTTGCTAGTAGTAGCATATATCATTGAGTTTTTCATTTGCTACTGGCCTGGCGACTGTACATAATATGCAGTATTCATTCTCCTATACACTGTTGATAATCTGCCGGGTGTCTATTTATTATCTCATCTTACTGTTTGAGACTCAACTTACAGTTTGAGACTGCAGTGCACAAACCAACTTGTCATTTCTGCCCACCAGCATGGAGGTGTTTATGTCAAACGAAGTGCAAGGTTTGATGTGAGGGCCATGAAAAAGAAGCTGCTCAGTCAAACTCAAACGGGAACACCAGTAAGTAATGTTAGGCTTTTGAACCAAAACTTGAACGACCATAGCAATGTGGAGGTCACTTAAAAACTGACCTTATTTTCTTTTCACTTAAAAGCTAAAGGAACAAAGGCTTACATAAATCAAACCTTTCACCACATACTGTACAGTACAATCATGGAGATCCATTGTAAACGAAACAGTTAACCAACTACAGTACGAAGATGGAGATCTATTGTAAACCAGATAGACCAGACCTTTTAATCACATTGGAATATGGAGAGCTATATACTGCATTGTACAACACATAGTGAAAAGGCTGTGGCTATTTACCGTATGAAGTACTTTGTAAATATGTTTTTAAAATAATATATCTAATGATAATTTTTAGTACTATTGGTTAGAAACCGAAATTAGATATTTATTATATTAGTTATGATTCATGTTTCTTCACTACATTCAAAGTTTAAGTTTGAATGCCTTTTGGAAACCGTACTTTAATTGACCATGCGCTTATTTCTCCAGATGTATCTTGTCATCTTCCCAGAAGGAACTCGGTATAATCCAGAACTCAAGAATGTGATCACTGACAGTCAGGCTTTTGCTGCAAAGGAAGGTACTATCAATATTATAGTAATCACTAAAAACTTGTTGAATTCTGAATTTATAGTACTGTTACTGTATAATTATGAGTATGTTGGCGCCTGCATTCAGTGCATTGCATGCCTTTCTCCACCGTCGGGGTGAAAATTGTATACACCCCTTCTGTTCTGATTCAGTACAAAAATAATATTTGCGACAGGAATTCCTTTGTCAGAATAGGATTAGGAATTAAGGTATTCACATGGTTACATAATACCCTATTCCCACACCCTGAGTGTGCCATGAGAGAAAAATGTCCTCATCGACATAACCCTTCATTTGTTAGTCAATTAAAACAATCAAGAACACCAATCAACGCTCCTCTTCACTAATGATTATGTGATACAGACAGAACCTCTTTGCCTCTTAATCATGATTTGCCCAGCATCATTGTACAGATTTTTTTATATCGGGGTGTTAGAAGCCCCAGATTGTTAGTAGCTCAAAAAGTAGAGTGGCCTTCTTGAAACCGGAAGATTCCTGGTTTGATCACTGGCTCCTCCTTGTTTCACATAAAAGTGTCCTTGAGCAGTAATTACAAGCAAATTTAAACATTGTAAAATATTTACAATGTTACTTTCAGGTCCATCTAGACTATGGCATGAGTCCAGATGGAACACTCCACAAGGTGTTTTACATAAATACAGTACACGCTTGAGTTCATAAACACTCATTTGTATTGACTTAAAATGATGTCACACAGTCAGTCAAGTTCGCTCTGAATTGTATGCCACAATTTGTAGCCTCAATTGAGGAGAGAAACCCGACGCACAAATTCTATACTTGCCAGTGCAGGTGCTGTCCATGTTGGGGGTTTTAGCCACTGGTACAGTACCTCAGGAATGGATAGGTCCAACGTAGTTAAATAATAATAATAGTAATGCTATGAGGCACGGCAAGTTTATTTGTAAACCATGATTAAAAGACAATTTAATGAGATCATTGGGTTTCCTAATGTAATTGTTGTGATTTATTGTAGGCTATTAGACTTGGTAATGTTTTGAGCCACTAGGCTCTTCCTCTGACCTCCAGGTCTAAAATGTCATATGGGAGCCAGCGGAGCAGCAATACTGTAGCTTCTTGTATACTGTTTAACTTTTTTGATCTAGCTAGCCGCCAGCCTAGTAAAGACTGTGGTTAATGATTTATGTGTAATCATTAATGGAATTCTGACTTTAGACACACATTGGTAGCTTACAATAAAAATGGAAGCTGATAAACAGCTAAAGACACGCACATCCACGACCTCAGTGAAAATACCCAAATCTCTTTACTTTAAAGTACAGAGATTTGGGGATTTTCACTTCTGATCCGATGATTTCCCACTAGGCGCTTGGGTCTTTTGAGATACTGACGACAAATATGAAGTTAGATGTTAGATGGTTCTCGACATATGGAGGAGAAAGACAAGACGCACAGAGATTCCGTGCATTTCTAGAGCGATGGTTTTGCTTCTACTCAATAATGGAACAGAAAACAACTATTTGGCTGTCCTGAAGGTGACCCAATTACTGCACATGGGCCAAAGGGATTTTGGATAGAATTAAGCTGTAGGATTTTACTTGCTGACAAATGGTGACATTAAATTCCATAAGGATTTAAGGAATTTAACTGTAATCCTCCTGCTTTGTGGAATCAGTTTGTCTGATCATCATGTTGTGTCTATATAAGAGAATGTCTGCCAACGAAGGTGGTGAATTATTTCCTTGTCTTACTTTTCTTCCCTAGGACTGGCTGTTTTGAACCACACTTTAACACCCCGAATGAGAGCCTGTCACGTTGCCGTAGAGGCCATGAAAGACCACTTGGATGCTGTGTACGATGTCACGGTTGCATATGAGGGAACACAGACTGCCACTGGTCATAGACGACCTGCTCCATCGATGCCAGGTGAGCAGGGCTTAAAGAAGAGCTTCTCCATCTAACAGACTCATATTTATTTTATAGTAGCTTCACTGTCGCTAGGTAACGCTCGCTTCCACTGTGGTCCATCAATGAAATGTTTTCCCTCCATCCACTTCCATTAGCTCTGTTTTTCTCTGAATTGAGGTTCAGATTGAGGTGATTGAACAGAACGTAGATGTTGGGAGCTCAATAAAAAATCTGCACTATATTAACGCTTCTGATGAAAGCAAAAGTGTCCAGCGGTAGATCCGTAATGGCCATTAACTACTTCCGGTTCACCAGGGTGAATTTCGGGTGTTCAAAATAAAACGTCCAGGTGAAATCCCCGGCTGGTGAGGGGTAGCGCTGGAGTCAATGGTGGCACCGAATGAACACCCTCAGCCAATAACATCTAGTCTTTCTATCAGTCTCTTGCATCACAGTCTAAACTTTCAAGGAATTGACCGGTCATTCGTTATCAGTTGTGCAACAGCATGTATTATATTCCTAAGTAAACACATCACACAGATTTCCTATTAACTGAAAATGGGAGGTGTTCGACATCTTGTAAATGTAGTTTCTGTGTTGTGGAATTTTGGTTTTTCTTGGTTCCCAGCCCCAGTTTGAAAAGAAATGGTGTTGTGAAAAAAACATCCTGTTGACTCAGGAATAATCATACGTAGATGTGTCTCTAATAAACAGAAGAGGAAGACTACAAAAGCACGTTTCTCATCACGCACTTCCCAGCCACATGTTTTGAAGGTGACTGTAAAGGAAGTGTACGGTTGAACGTTTTGAGCTTCAGTATGGAATGTTTTCCAAACCTTGAGATTTTTACAGTAATGTATTATCTTTGAATATGTTCTAAATCAATATTTTTTTATATACTTAAGATTGAATACTCTAATTTGGAAATATTAGTGGAATATAATAATTACTGCATTAACATATTACAGTTTCAGTAGCAAGGACATCCTTGCAAACACACCATGTTTCACGTTGACGCTTCACGTCATACAAGGTCGGATGCGTCGCTTGTATGCTCCAATGGGACCAACAAGCTGCTTTCTCACAAACCACAGGGGTTTTGTCTTTTAATGCCATCATGGGAGCGTTGAGTATCACATGATGTGTAAATATATTGTATTCTGTACATGTTAACCTTATGTTGATTTAATTGCTCATTCTATGATGCCTTTGCTGAAGAAAGGCTTTTCCTGTTTTTGTTTAGGCTTTCATTCATGTTTTCTGTTGGACAGAATTCCTGTGTAAAGAATGCCCCAGAGTCCACATACACTTTGAACGTGTGGATATGAAGGAAATTCCTCAGGAGCCTGTGTTTTTCCGCAGGTGGTTGCACGAGAGATTTGAGATTAAAGACCGGTGAGTATACGCACCACATGAACAGCCAAATTGATATATGAACATGCATGATGCAAGCCTAAAATCATACGATGTTTGATTTAGTTGTTTTATATTCATTGAAATGAGAGAGAGAGAGAGACACACACACACACAGAGAGAGAGAGACAAGCTATGTTTCCATTAAACCTTTGCGGGAAAAAAACGGCGTATGTTCTACAAGTCGAAAAAACGAGCAGATTTACCATTGTTTCTAGGGATGTGCCGATGAGAAATTTTGGGCGATCTCGATATCCGAAATAATTAATCAGTGTTATGGCCATAACCAATATTACCGATCCGATATGATCTCATTCTGTATTGAAAGAAAATATAATAATTTTGTCCATTCTGAGAAATACATGTATCAGGGTGTCTGACTGCACTGCAGGCTTAGGCAAGTGAAATTTAACTTTAATACCTTTATTTTTAATATTGTGAGCTTATAGATCTGTTCAAGCTGTTACTTTGGGCATGTTTATCTGTAAAGACCGATTAATGGGACCGTTTAATCTCCCATCACTAGTTGATTCCAACCAGTGATAAAATGCGAATCATGGACATATGAAATAAGTTCATGAAATAAGCAGTAGGTGACACTATTTTGCCAGTAAAGTGATGTTGCAAGTTAGTTGACATTTATTTAACTTTGTGGCCTTCTTTTAGGCTGTACAAAGTATTATACTATACACAGACTATACAGGCCTATATAGATAATTTAACTGCTGCGCTGCGTC
>OOFJ01102952.1:0-13866 GCA_900323375.1 Benthosema glaciale
TGCCGCAAGCACAAGCTCCACCCGCCCCAGCCGTTCACCTGCAACACCGTGGACGCGCCCGGCAAAGACATCTACACCAAACTCACCACCATGGCCATGTACCCGTGAGTAGTAAACCTTCCTATAACCTGTTGCCCCTCACTTAACCTTCTTATTATCCTGCTTTTCTCATCCCCTCGTCCCTTTCCGACTATGTGTGAATCCCACTGCATCCATCATCACTGTCTGCTCCTGTGTGGGACTGTCCTGGCACACAACAGGGCCTTTCTATTTAGCAGTGAAGCTTTTACCTCGGTCATTGATGCTGTACGGTACGCATGTAGTCAGGATGAGAAACACCAGCCAAACAATGCTGGTACATTTTTGGTTGTGTCAAGTTAAGCTTGACTGTTCTACCCTGGTACAATATGGAAGTTTAACAATGGTTAACAGTCTTTTCTATCTATTAAACGAAAAAGCCAGTCAAATCAGGGAAGACTCTGTTGGATTTTAGGAATCCCTGCAGTTTCTGAGTGGGGTGTACTTGCCCACAGTCAGTCTCCAGCACAATAGAGATTGCTTTGTTATTGGGGCACAAATTGCATAAATGCCTTAGCTCTGTTTTAGTCTCACAGTAAAGCTCCCTAGTCAGTTGTGCGTGCTACCTATTGTCGTTGTGCTACCGTAGTCAAGTCTATTGACTTCATCCAGCTTCTGGAGAGACTTATTGACTCCTCAAGGCTTTCGCATCGGATTACAGTTCAAAGTGGATTAATGAGAACAAAATTGGACACACCTGTTAATCTTGGTTTAACAACTGCACAAATCCTATTATGTGTGATACTAAGACCATTAGATTCAACTGTGATGTGGAGCAGGAGTAACAGGTCTTTGCAGCAAGGCAGGGATTTAGAGGAAATCACTTGGTCAGCTCTGTAGTTTGACTCGAGCGCGCTGGCTTGATTATGTGGTCAAGAACAAGACTATCTGAGTAGCTACTGGCATACCCGGATTTTTAGTTCATTTTAGAATATCATTGTTATCATCATATTGAATGTTACAACACAATGGTTCCACAGTCAGTTACAGCTACAGAGAGGAAATACTTATCAAAGTAAGTTCTTTTCAGTGCATGAATAATAGCCTGACACTTTTAGGACTTTAGTTTTAAACTGTCTTACATGTTACCTTTAGGTTTAGCCTGGTCTCATTGACGCTCCACCCCTTTTTGTTTGTGGCTTTCCTTTCCTATATATCTCCTTAAATTGACTCTGATCGCAAAGGTGCTTTACAGATCTTTTAATTGTTGTGTGTCATATTTTGTTATTTACTCTGATGAAAGTAATATTTAAGGATTAAACAACCTAATGGTGGCTGTACACTATTTTCTTTCTACCATGCCCATGATCCTCTCTTTTCCCTGACCGGTATTTGGCTGAACATTTTGCCAACCGTAGATGAGGCTTTGACCTCTCTTTATGTGGCCATACGTATGTTTGGGGATGTGCGTGTGTGTGTGTGCGTGTGTGCGTGTGCGTGTTTGTTCTACGTTTGTCTCTCCGCAGCCATGCCCGTCTCCGCTGCATGTGCACCTGCAACAGGTGCACCTATTGCCTGTCTCAGAGCCTCCTCAAGTCGGAACTACTGCACAGTATTAAGGCTCACCTCCGCAGGGTCGTGTTCAACAGGTCTCATTATTAGTTACCTAGAGATATATCGCCGTAGTGGTTTAACATAGCCTTCACCTTCCTTCTATCTGTCTCTATCCTTTGGAGTAGCCTCTGCTCCATAGGGTTTGGGCCACAGAGCCACCTCTCTAACATGAGCTCTCTTAACACTAGTAGTTACTGTTAAAAGCTCCATTACTACTGTCCCTTAATGCTACTTGTTAAGTCTGGTTTACTTTGCATATCCACTACAAAGAATAGGAAAGGTTAACAATAATATCTCCACTGGCTGCAGTGGGTTAGATGTTTTATATAAAGTAATAGTCCAAAATCCAACTGGTTATCCAGTACAGTACAGCTGTCCAATCAAAGTTGTCCAGTTAATCTCTGTTACACTGCATTCAGACTTGTGTATATATACACACACACACACACACACACACACACACACACACACACACACACACACACACACACACACACACACACACACACACATATACTGTACAAGTCTGAACGCAACGCACCTTTAGGGTTTATTGGTTCATTGAAAGGGTTCATAACATTTTTATTTAGCAAAGTATGAAGAATTTGAACTGGCCGCGCCAGGTGCTGTGCTGAGGCTCTGGCCACGTCATCCTGATAAGCTGAGCCAGCCTGGGGGTTAGCTAGCGAGGTCAGGTTGTGACTGAGTGTCCCCTAGGTCGGGTGTTAGGTCAGGTTGAGCCCATGCGAACGAAAATAAAAGCCTGGGTACCGAGGCTAGGTCCGGTTGTGATTGAGTGTCTTGGTCTCTCGCCCCAGCTCCGCCCCACCCACCTCCATTCTGTCCAGCCTGACACGGGTTTGCAGCCTGACCAAACTGCGTGAGCTAACACCTCGCCTACTGGCCAGGTGAGGGAACGGTGTGAGGTGATGTTTGGGAATCTGCATGAATACTGCACCATGTCCTAACCAACCAACTTCCGAACTCACATACCTATTTTGGGCATGTAATTAATAGGCCGAATTAAAAACTAGGTCAAATGGCTGATCTACAAGCCCACAACACAACATGTCGCATTGTCCCAGTGGGGTTGTGATCTTGTACATGGGATAATTTACCTATTTTTAACATTGGAATCGGATACGAAACAGGATCGAACATTGAGGAACTGGAATCTGTTCCATGACCATCTCATTTGGAACCGGTTTTATCACACTGTCAGAGCTGATATGTGGACTCCTATACTGGTGGTTCTCAAACTTTCTCAAAATTCCAAGGACCACCATAACTCTGAGAGTTTACAAATGGAACCAATTGGACCTGTAAGGGTCTATTTGAAACCCACTATAGGTGTTAAAGGGAGACGGTAAGGAATCGGACTGTTAAGAGGGAATCCTTAAGTAACCGCAATCGATAAAATGCTAAAGGATCCCAAACCTATTACTTTACCTTTTTGTTATAAAGAGTAGACAGGCAAGGAATTGTACTTGTGCATATAGCGAGGATTGTGGATATCTGTTAAATAATAGAACTGTTATCAGAAAGCAGTGAGTCGTTTCTGGGCTCTGACTGGAACCATATGGACAATGCAATTCCTAATTGTAAGACATGTAAAAGTAGTTTGTACAGACTTTAAGCCTCCATATACTATGGCTAATTGCCGCCATCATAGTGTTGTTCAGCCACTATTATCAATACATAATCAAAATATCAGTACTATTGAATATATTCAGTGTTCAGGGCAAAACAAGTTTAATTAACAAAAATGGAAACCCTTTATAAAACCAAGTGTAGGGAATCGGGACCAAAGCATGGATTTCTGAGACTCAGGTCTCAGAATTGGCAGGAAGCCATCTGGCCCTAGATGCCAGTCACCTGATGTGGATATGCAAATCGTAAATCTTATCTTACACTGCAAAAAACTAAAGCCACATAGTTTGCATAGAGAGTGACCGAAACGCAAAACCACAGCTCTGTAGTTGGGTTTGTGCTTTGCTTTGTCACACTCCTGATAGCTGAAAACCTCATTTATGTCTGCATGTTTACACATTTGGCTCTGTGATTTCCTTAATCATTATTAAAAAGAAAACAAAGCTGTTTTAATTTCTTCTTGTGCATACTGCATTCGTGTCTCTTTGCTATTTGACCACCTGCATCAATAATAGAAACAAAGTGCATGAATGATTGCCTATGACGTTTTCAGTCTTGTTGTTAATCTCATTACATTTCTTCCGCTAAACTGTCCAAACCCACAAGAGAGGTGTTTTTACTTTTGAAAAAGTCATTCATGTCTTGGAGAGCTTTTTGATTAGAGCACTATTATACGTTTTAATTGCAGTCAATTTTGTAGCAGCCTTTGTTAACCCATTACGATCTGAGGCCGATTCTGTAAATGCCTTCTAAATTTGTAGGCTAGTTCTCACCCTTTTCAAGAATATATATATATAAAAAAAAAAAAAAAAGCAGATGTTAGTTTTCAGGAAAAATAAATATCTCTGCTGTCGGAAAGAAACCACCCAACTCCAAAATGTTCATTTTTGGCAGACAGTTTGAGGGTACAATGAATGGAGTTAAGAGGTTTTGTCCAAAGTGATTTTCACTACTTTTCATTGGTTCAATATTTTCAAAACGACACACAGCACTGATAGCAACATACGATTTTGTCTGTAATTTCAGCTATATTATAGCTTGTCTAAAATGATACACTTTCCCGGGTTGATCATCTTCTCTTGTGAGTTTATTCTCTTAACTGATTTGTCTGGTGTTTACATGAAGTACCAAATCAAAACATTGATGTTGATTTATTACTGTGCCCACCAATCACCCTTTTAATTCCATGCTGTTTTTCTATGTTGTACCGTTTCCTGTTCTTGTGTCTCCCCCCTCCCATCTCTGTAGGTGTTCACACATGCATGTTTGGTTGCCTCTTTTCCTCTTCTTCCTGCATGTGTCCACCCAATGCTGATGCAACTCGTTTGTCAGCATGTGTCATTCTGCATGCCTCATACAGTGTCTTTCTAACTGGCTTTCAGTACTACTAGCCACAAGGGCTTGCCTTGGTTGGCGTGATGTCGCCATCTGTTGGTGGTAGGGGTTAGGTGCCAGTCCCTTGCAGTCTGGAGAGTAGTGTTTATACAAGGGGAGAGGGGTGGTGGCGTAATCCTTTAGTGTTGATGAATGGCTTACTTTGAATGAAGTTACGTTGTGCGTGTCGTGACCTGCTTTTTCTTGGATTTGGCCTGTACTACGTTCAACCAGTGATATTGTGGCCTGCAATGGCTTGGTTAGGACAAAAAAATATATAAACAAAGTAAAAACTTCTGGGACCGAGGCATGCCCAGTTATTGCTGTATCCCGGTGATGTCTAGAGATGTACCGATGCCATTTTCTTCCTCCGATACCAATTCCGATATCCACAACACACCTATCCAATACCAGGGGTGCAGGGACCATCTGGGTTCCTTGAGGGGGTTGTACAGTACACTCTCGGAGTTAAGGGGTCCTTTCAATTAAAAAGGTTTGAGAACCACTCAGAATAAATATGAATTCCATTAATAATTGTTAAACTGCAAAGTTAGTAAAATAAATAATAATGCAAATAGTTCAGTAAGACTAAAACGGTAGTGCAACATCAACTAAAGCATTCCAAATACAAACTAATTGATTACTTTAAAAGTGACATATCCTCATGACAAATAACATGGCATTGGAACTAGACTGGCATGCTCACTGATACCAGCATTTAGACACATTCACATTTGTCAGCTTTTCCGATACTGGCTTTGGTATCGGAACAACTCTAGTGGTGATGTCTCTTTAACCTGCGGCCGTGGGAGTTGACCATTAATAGCATGACACTAAACTCTCCATTTCTGGCATACGGCTAATTTATACTTTGTAAAAACGACCACTTCATAAAAAATATAAATGTAAACGTTTGACGCATTGACCCTTTTTTCAGTTGAAAGTATATAAAAAATATATTAAGTAATTGGGAGTGGTCATTTAATGAAGTATATTGAGGCCATACACACCACATTGACGGCAGTTCTACTCCTGTAAGTGGGTTTGGCTGGCCCAGAATTAGGTTCCGCATTATTAGTTGTTGCCTGTTAGCACGAGTCAGGATTCACAGTTAGGACAATGTGGAGCCAGCATTTGAACCCATTTTGTAATTATGTAGGTCTTGCCCAGATCTACATTATGACATCATGGGTTCAAATGTGGCTGATGACCTCACCTGCTGCAATTATCTTCCCCTCCCTGCATGGTATATATTATTATTCAGCTCCACCAACAAAGTTCTTTCAAGACTTCATCAACAAAAATTAAGTGTTGCTAAGCAACATAGGTAGATGAATAACGTTAATATCTAGTTGGCTATCCGAGTGATCAGAGCCATTTGTTTGTTACAGTAAAACATTCCAGTGCCGTTACTGTACAGTACATGTATGTCACAGTTCTTCTGAGGAACCATGACATGTTTTACTTAGAATAACTAAAGATTTAAGACACCTTGAATACAAAGAACAGGAAGCGCTGCCATGGTACGTGTGGTTATAAAAAACTGTAAACAGGTCAGCTGCTTGTTGGAGAGGGTTCGATAATGGCTAAATAGAAGGAGATCCACGCCACTCTGTTGCAGTCACCAGCCAAAACGCATTGGCCGTTTTTTAATGCTCTTTGCCGAGCTGATGCCATTAAAATAAAGGCTTTTTATACTTGACTTGACTGCAGTCTGCAACAGAGTGCAGACCTTCTGTTTTGCAACTAAATAAACCTTGTTGGAAAATGTAAATTTACTTTTTACTTGACCACAGCTAACTGCCGTCTAGATATTGTCTCTGACCACCAACCCTGATCTGATCTAAGAGAACATTAATTTCCCCCATCAGCATAGCACCATACGTTAGGTTTAATAGTCCAGACCACTCGTAGCTTGTACATAATCTTTAAATATTCAGATTCAATATGTAGTACTATTAAAACATGAAGATACTGGCAAGTGGCAATATCCAATTATGGATTGTCAAAACAAAACAAGCCCTGCAGCCATCATGCATTTGATTAGATAATGTGTGCTCAGAGCAGCCCTCAGATGTGGCTGCCATGTGGTGTGTAAATGAGGTGTGTATTAGCCTGGCTGACAGTGTGTTTTTTCGAATGCCGTTTTATATGACTACGTTTGATTTGGGCTCATGGTTTGTATTGTCAGGTGAGGGTTTGGGTGGAGGTTGAAGTTGCATACTGTATTTGTGTGTGTGTGTGTGTGTGTGTGTGTGTACTGTGTGTGTGTGTTCTGTCCTTGCCCGTGTTGGGTATGTGTGTGTGTGGGTGTATGTGTGCGTGTACTGTAAGGCTGCGGGGCTGGGTGGAGGGTGTGGGGTCCTACCTGCTGGCTGAGGAGGATCTCAGCCTGAGTCATCAGGTTACAGCCATCTCCCACGTGGAGGAATCCATCTACATGGAGGCCTCTGCTAAACCACCCCAGCCTCCTCCACACAGGTAAAGGCAGACAGCAGACGCAACGCAAGGGCAGAGTATACCTGTACGTGTGTGTGCGTGTGTTGGGGGGCAGTACTGTATGTGTGTGGAACATTTGTGAACATGTGTGTACACATTATATCGGTTTCTTTTTGAGTGACTTACTTTGTGACTGTAACGTGGCGACTAGCACAGATTAATTTAATTGCTAATAGAACCATACAGAGGACCAAACAGAAATATCTACCTCTTTTGGCTTACATGGCTGGTTCTTTTTCTTTTTAAAAACGAACATCCTGATGAAGGTCCCCATTTCACCTAAGATTGATTAACGTGCGTGCGTGCGTGCGTGCGTGAAGAGACTGGAGACCAAGTGCAGAGAGACAGGCGTGACAAGATGGAGGTCAGATTAAACTGGTCTGTTCACAACATACGTGGTTTTAAGATGGTTAAATAAACAGTTAATGATGTTGTGAAAGTAGGACATGTCTCTGTGAGTTCCCCTTCTATGGGGGGGTGCGGAGCAGAGACCATGGGCACCGCTCTCGAGGACGTCCCACATTAACATATACTCAAGAAAGGGCAGGAGTGCACATAACACACCAACGAACTTGCCAGATGTATGGAGAACCGGGATGACTGGAACCAACCATCGAGAGCTCGTCTGAGGACGACCTAGAGAGATGTGTGTGACTGCTGATGATTTCTATTTCTCCAGAGCAAAGTTATCATTTGAACTACCGGCTAGGTTACATAAAACGATCTTTCTGTCTCTGCATTCCTCTCCTTCCACATAACGTCCTCCTCACCACTATCATGTCATCATACGTAGTATACACAGCTTTGTTATACCTAGTTGTCGTCAAACATGGCGCTGAAAATGCACTGTTTTAATGCATTCCCAGAGGTTGAAGAATGTAATTGTCGGATGGCACGCAGAAAGATAAGCCAGCTGACATGAAACGAGAGAAAAGTGTTTCCTCTTGTTTTCTTTTGCCCATCTGTGTATATAGGTTAGAACTACAGCCTCTTTTCCTCTGTCTCTGCGACCCACAGGCAACACCACTCCTCTGTTCACCCTGCTGCTTCGCTGTGTCTCATCCTGCTTCCCAAGCCAAATGACAAAAGAAAAGCCTGTTGTTGCCGAGCAGTAATGGAAACAAATGTAGTAGTTTTTATACTGGAGAAGCAAGGTCTTGTGATGTAGCCCGAGGGTTCCCAAACCTTTCCATGGCAACACCCCCAAAATGGCTATATATTATATATCGTTGCTTTTTCGGGCAGAAACCGCCTATCTCCACATTCAAAATGTATTTTATTTTATTAACACCATACTTGATCATAATACAGCGTCACACAAAAAGTATGAAAAGTAACAGATCCACACAAACCCTATCTGCTACTTTTGCTACATTGGAATTTTGAAAAAGTATTTCCCCATGACGGAGCCAATTTATAAATGCCTGAACTCCCTGGCATTTTTCAGGAGGTTTCCATATGTGACGGAAATTAACTTTTTTCTTTTGTCATTTGGCAACTGGTCCCAATTTAGATTTAAAACTGAATATATTAATTTTTTTTAATGTTCTTTTAATTTCATCCTCCCTCTCTCTCCCTTTCACTCTCACGTAGGCACATGGCTCAGGCGGACGTGAAGAACTCGACGTTCTGGCTCCGAGCGAGCGTGGGCGCCACCGTGTGCGCCGTGCTGGGCTTCGCCATGTACAGAGCGCTGCTCAAGCAGCGATGAGCTGGACCACTCGAAACGCATGAGACAAATACTTCCTCCTCCACCCCAAGGATAATTCAGAGAGGATAGGAAGCGAAGACCATACTTCCGTACTGCGGTTGCTCCCTGGAAGGAAACGGACATGCGCAATGTGCATGTACAACGTCCTGGTCTCCATTGCGCATGTCCGTTTACTCCCAGGGAGCAACCGCAGTACGGAAGTATGGTCTTCGCTTCCTATCCTTTCTGAATTATCCTTGCTCCACCCTCGTTACCCCCCAAAGACTAAAAGACAACCCAACCAACCAGTCCTGTTGCCTCAGGCACACCTCATCCTGCCCCCTCCTCCCCCAAAAAAGTACAAAAAAATAAAATAAAAAGAAAACATACAAGAAGACGGAAACCATAGATTTAATTTTTATATACATTTGAAACTGAAGAACAATGTTTATTTGTAAAGCCAACTTATGTTTCCCTATTTTGTTGATTGGGGCATGTGAGCGTGAGGTTCTTTGCAATATCAAGTAAGAAAACATTCAAAAATGTTTAACTGCAGGCGTTCTCTGGGCTCTGCTGGTCTCGTCTAGTCCAGGTCAGACATTAGTAGTCGGTGGTTAGTATTATTAACAGATGATTGTAAATCCAGACTTTTCTTTTTCCTCCCCCCTCCCTCAGGTCAGTATTATTATTTAGAATGGTTGTGTAGATCAGAGACAGAAGAGGGCAACAAACACAGCGGTAACAGTGAAAGGGACTGCAGTTGTATATTCCTCCAGTGTTTTCAGGATGGACTCTCCCAGCTACCACATAACTGAAGGTTATAGTTTGCTACGGTGAATAAACTGCACCTACAGACACACAGCAACACAGCAAAGCCATTTTTTTAACAGCATAAGGTTCATGGGTGTTGTGCACATTTCCTTTGAGATTAATTTATTAACCTATTATTTTGTGTCGATGTTTTGTTTTGAGTGTTCTCCTTTTTCCTTTTGTTGCTCTGCACCGCGTGACACATTTTGTCATGCACTTTTTGTATTTAGTATTCACAGTCTACTTCATGACGATCTGCCTCTTGTTTTTATTTTTCTGGTTTTCAAAATAGAGCCTTACCTGTCATATTCTATTTTTATGAAATCGTAGACACTACGGAGCTAGAGATAATGCTGTTATTAACAACAACAGGCCATTCAATGCACCTGTCCCACCTTAAAAAGAGAACTATGGAAATGTTTATTCTCATTGACTTTTCCAGCATTTACAATAAAGAACTGTGTGATCGCGTCTGGCCTCGTGTCTGTTATTGAGCTATGACATTTGGTATGTGTGGTTGGTGAGAGATGCCTAGTTCGAATCGGTGAGGTGTTGTACAACCTCAATCTTGGCCGTGGTTAGAAGTGGTGGAAAGTAACTACATTCACATTTGAGTCATCTGTAATGGAGTATTTCCACATTTCAATACTTCTACCTCTACTCCACTACATCTCGGAGGAAAATGAGTTACTTGTAGATTTTGTTTATAATACAAAAGAGAGAGAACATCAACCACTTAAGCTTCATTCATAGTTTGGATTTTTGAAAATAGCTAATCTACAAGCGTGCAGTATGTTGTTTATAATACAAAAGAGAGAGAACATCAACCACTGAAGCTTTATTCATAGTTTGGGTTTTTGAAAATAGCTACAATCTACAAGCTTGCAGCATGTCGCAATCCGATGCATTGTGAGCTTGTAGATCTGATATTTTCTTGGGAAATGGAACATTTCACAAGAAACTTGAGTGTTTCTAGATTGTGGTAATGATATCATCTTCCACTGGTGGTTAGGCCCTCGCTGTTGAGGACGACCCATGACCTGGTCTTGGCCTGCGTCATGGGTTTCACAAAATGTACTTCCACCAACTTTTACTACTTGTGGGGGGAATGTTGTGTAGACGCTGTCACATTTGTCATGTAATGACATAAGTAACCACGGTATTACGTTTTTGATCATCTTGAATAGAATATAAAATGAATGTTACATTTTTTAAGGATCCCTTACTCAGTGGTTACATATCTATATGTCATTCGTCAATGAAAAGTGAACTTCGCTTTTCATGTTTGTTTTGACATCAGAATAGAGAAGTAAAGAGAGGTGAGAGTGGTGATAATGTGAAGAGGAAGTAGACCAGCAACACAGGTACACACAAACTATACGCTACAGCAAGCCACCATGTCGATGGACAGGAGGACTAGATTACTCTTCGAGGGCTTCTTAAAAAAGCAAAAAGATACTATGGTAAGATGGAATTCAAAATATATATTCGTTTTTGTTGTTAGAGTTCCTTAGAGATGTTTGACCTACCTATTGACCTGAATTACCTACGAGTATCATTCATCAAATTATTACCTATCATACCTATTGATCAACACGTACTGTATACCTACCTAACTACTACAGTACCTACCTACCTACCTATATCTGTGATCTAATAACTCCTTTTCATTAGTCTTTTGAAAAAGCTTGATACTGGTTTCTCAAATCAACTACTCCTGTATATTGAGCTATGATCTACCGTCTTCTCTGTAGAAAATGCGGTGGTCGACGTATTGGTTCAGACTCCAAAATACAACATTGTTTTTCTACAACAAGAAAGGTGGCAGTGCGGTAAGTAATACATTTTCTGTAATGGAACAAATGAATACATGTTATATTATTGTCAATATAATTTATACATTGAAGCTAGCCTATCAGTGTCACCATATATTAGGGACAAACACTCTTTAAGGTGTTATGTTGGTGGTGTGTTCCTGTACATTTATGTATTCATCTATGTATTGATTTTAACACATTTTGATTCCATCACTCTACAGTTGCATCTGAGGGGCCTGTACTACATCTACACTGTGAGTCTAGTCTACCATGATATATTAGAATCCATTCATTCTACTGTGTTTAGAGATTCGGGACAGTATGTGAGTTGTGCTTAGTGATGGTGTTGGTAGTTGTGTTTAGTGATGTGTTGATGGATGCAGTAGCTGGTGCCTTAATTGTGGTGAATTCTGTGTCACTTGCACCAGGTTCAGTCGGTGAGGGAGCTGCCGAGGGAGGACAGCAAGGGCTTTGTGTTTGAAATCACCATGACCAATGGGAAGAGAAAGGTGCTGGTGAGTCATTTCTGCTATTTCAATGAATACCAGTATGCTCGCCCCAAAACACGCTCGCCCCAGGGCAAATCCGTCGACCTATTCCTATAAACGTAACCTCAGTAAACAGTGCCAAAATCTAACCTTATTCCTAAACGTAACCTCAGTAAAATGGTGCCAAAACCTAACTTTATTCATAATCTTAAAGGGATAGTTCATTTTTTTTTTTTACTTAAGTTGTATGAAATACTTGTCATTAATATAGTCGTTGCAACTGTATTAATTAATTCCTGTGGTGGGAGTTCTGCTCTGGTTTTGGTGAAATATTAAGTAGTTCCGGTCATTTTGTGGGGGTCACTGGGGGCCACGCAGTAAAAGTAAATTAATCCACAAAACTAGCATAATTTGTATTGTTGACTTATTTCTAAAATATTAGAGCAGTGTTTGACCCCTCTATCACATGGAACTACTTTTTGGGCGTATTGATATGGACACAAAAAGCATAGTTCTGTGTGAAAGAGGGGTCACAAATGAACGAACACCGCTCTAATATTTTAGAAATAGGTCAACAATACAAATGACGTTAGTTTTGTTGATTAATTTACTTTTAATGCATGGCCCCAGTGACCCCACAAAAATGTCCGGAACTACTTAATATTTCACCAAAACCAGAGCAGAACTCAACACCACGGGACTCTGGCAATCAATTAATACAGTTGCAACCACTATATTAATGGCAACTATTTCATACAACTTAAGTTAAAAAAAAAAAAAAAACTATCCCTTTAACCTCAGTAAAATTATGCCTAACCCTAAAAGTAAGTTTTGGGGCTTTCCGGTTAGCTTGGTACCCAGGCTTTTTTTGTTCGCATTCGGCTCAAAAGATCTTGACCTCAGTAAAACCATAAGGCATGCACCAACCATGCTGGGGGTCATAGGGGTGTAGGTCGGATATCAAACGCTTTTGCGTTTTGATATCATAGGGGTGTAGGTCGGATATCAAACGCTTTTGCGTTTGATATCCGACCAGGGATATCCATGCTTCGGGTCAGACTGAATTAAATGCATGCATTTCTTAGTTTTTATACAAATAAATACTTTTTGAAAAGTCTATGAGGAAAATTAATGGGGAATTCACTTCTGGGCCAGGTGTCGTCATGAAAGGGGGCGGGACTGCGGTGCTCTTCTTGGTCTTGTGTGGGACAGCCCTAATATGAAGGCTTAATCACATTCTAACAATGTTATGTTGTAAGTGACTCATAAAATGACTGTGTGTGTGTGTGTGTGTGTGTGTGTGTGTGTGTGTGTGTGTGTGTGTGTGTGTGTGTGTGTGTGTGGAGGAAGGGGAGAATGTTATATTTCAGATTGCCCGGTGCAGAGCATCTCTTACCTTTGGGCAAGTAGAAATTGCCCTGTACAGTTTTGCACGATGGGCAAGTGCCTCTGAGACATCATAGTGTCAACGCCTGGCTGGTCATCTAATTATTGGCTTGAGAATGTGACAAAAATCCATGAATGGGGTGAGTTATTGATATCGATTTGGGGGTGTGAACTTAAAGATCCCTTCAACTATACAAACTGTCATTTTTGGTGCGCTTCAAACAATAAATACATTGAAATGCACTTGGAAAATGGTGGATGGGTCCTTCAATAATACATTTTTCAGACAGGCATACCTGCCTGGAAATTATTCCGCTCAGGTTAGGCAGTGTTGTTTGGCGCAAATTTTGATTTTAGTTTTAGTCATTAGTCAGTCTCTTGAATAGCGCACTTTTATTTAGTTTGTCACCTTTTAGTCACCTGCAATGTTTTAGTGTTAGTCTAGTTTTAGTCGACTAAATGTCATAGATTTTAGTCGACTAAATCTACAGTTGATTTAGTCGACTACAATGCATTTTGG
>OOFJ01102956.1:0-11853 GCA_900323375.1 Benthosema glaciale
CCCCAAACCTTTTTTTACGCCAATGTAATTTAATGACGTTTCGAGCCAAACGCTCGAATATTGTCAAAACTAGCCTTGGCTCGAAACGTTAAATTACATTGGAGCAGATGAGTGTGCGGGTCTATTATTTTTCTTCATGATACTTTCCAAACCAGTACCTCAACCAAGTGATGTGCATATTCCATTAGTTTGTCACTGCATAACAACCTCACATGCAAGTCTGCAATCGCATGTGCATCTCTGAGAAGAGGCAAAAAGAGATGGAGAAGTGGGAGGTGAACAAGGTTGGGTTTTTTTTAAGTGTGATTTCATTGATATTGTTGGTTAGGCAGAATCTGAGAACCTTTCTAGTAATATCAAAAGAACATAAATGAAGAAAATACAATAGTGCACCTATTTTCAAAAACAACCTCAAACACCCTGCATTTTGAGAGATCTAGAGCAATTTTTGCAAAAAAAATTAAATGCGTGGCAGGTAATATGGAAAGTAAAAATTCAATGGTTTCAAGGATGACATGCCCAAAACCTTATTGGAAGTGTTCAAATGTATATATTTTTTTAAGAAATTGCTGTTATATTGGGACATGAGTGCTGAATTAGTACATTAAATAATGTATTTGTAGGTTGTATATTGCAATAATAATGTGTAGTCATCACAAAATCCCAAGGCACACATGGACTTGTCTCACAGCATGTACATATTTTATATTGTTTAATGAGATTTTGTTTTGCAACTAAAATGAAAAGAGAGAATAGAGGGTATGCGCATGCATAAAGACAATGGGGAATCGAGTGGCAAAATGACTTGGCAAAGTGAGTTTAATGTTGTTTAACGTCGTTTAATGCAATCATATAAGACTCTGTGTGGATGTATGGACCATAGTAGACATTATAAAATATAGACGCCTCACTGGCCGCTGTAGTCCATTGGAGAGGCGTTCCTAGATAGGGTGGCGGAAGTTGAGCTCATTCTCTTGAGCTCATTCGCTCGAGAGCCAAGAGGGCACTGACGCCCACTGAAGCTTTGCAGTGCCCTCTTATGATTCGCAAAGAATGTTGGGAAAATTTTGCCACCCTACGAACATACGCGCTCCAGAGCCGGAGAGGGCGTCTACGTTTATATGTCTATGGTATGGACTGTCAAGGCCAGAAAGTAGTTTTTTTTGCCACTCAGTGGGCGTTCCCGCATAACTTCCTGGTATGACGATGATGTCACGCGCATACCCTCTATACAAAGGAAACTAGAAAACAAGTATTGACTTTTTTTCTAAACATTAGGCATACAGTAGATACTGGAATTCAAGTCTTCACCGCTTATCTCCACCTTAATAGAAAATAATGTTCGATGACTTCTCAGGTCTCAGTTGCATTGGAATGCTGTCATATCACGGTTGAATGTGATCCATTAGTGATGCACACGTATGATGTCACTGCAGGGGGCAGGTGTATGGCATGTTGGGCACAATATGTGACTTTCTAAAGTAATAGTGTTCAGTGACCTTGACATTCTGTGAAGGCAGGGGCGGCATAGAAAGTGACAACAACGTAGGCGGTAGACAGACGTAGATGTGGCGTAATGTGAGAGGGAGCAGGAACACTTGGAACACTTTTCACCTGGGAAATAAGAGAGGGGGAGAACTTGTCTTTACATTGACTCAGGAGGTTTGCACAGAAATCTTAATAGCCTGAAATGTTCTGAATGATCTTTTAACAGCTGGCACACATTATAATGGGCCACTTTGACTCAGGTTTTCATAGCCGTACTTGCATGAAGGACCAGAAGGTCCTTCAAGCAAATACGTCTGTACTGTATACTGTACTGTGTATATATAGTACCATATACTGTATGGAACCCATTAAAACCTTGATACAATATTAACATTTAAATAAGGAATAATGCCTTTTAATTGTGGTCAAATAATTTAGGACCAATTAAGACTATTCCAATTTCACAGCTGCTTGTGGCCAACATTCAGCCGTGTCACAGACGAGATTCACATAGATGACTAGGTCCTCTTTCGCTTGAATTAGCATTCTGCGGACACGGGGGAAGCACAAGACTCCACATCCAGTCACAGACTATGGAAGTGTACGTGTTCAGGGAAACCGGAAGTGCGCTGGATAAAGTGTAATTGGCAATAAATACACGTAAATATAAACTGCAGTGAATGTATAAATGAAGCATTGTTATGCAACATTGTTATGCAACACCGAAGCATTGTTCTGAGAGCCTACAACTCTCCTACAAGAGTGGAAATCTACCAGACGACCAAGCAACCCCCCCCCCCCTTCATGCACCTCATTCTGGAAAAGGAAGGGCTGATTTGAACGTGTCCTCTACATTTAACCAATCCATTTTATCGCTTGCTCATTTTCAGAACTTCCATGCTCCAGACTGTATGACGGTAGCATTTCAAATTTGTTGTGAATCCATCAGTGAATTATCGCTCAAATCTTTTTTGTTCACATTACCTACCTGGATTTTCATAAAACTTCAGCTGGCCACCCCACAGAGATGGTTAATATTTAGCCTAGGTCATGGTCAAAATGATAGAATCGGTCATATCTCAAGAACATTGGGGCCAATGTAATTTAAATTCCTAGGCAGATGTTTCACAGACGTTCACTTCATTACTTGCCAAGTCATTATCTAATTTCCATATCAGAAGTCTTCTCTTAAATGTGAGGGATAAATACATCCTGTTTTGTTTTTGTATTGAAGAAAATCCTGAACTAGAAAATGTGCTCAGTAAAGCAGAGACCTCAGCCAACATGTGCAATGGAAATTAAACCAGGCATAAGACATTAGTTTTTTTGTTGTTGAAAGATTGACCCCCAAAACCTAGTTAAAGACACCAACATTTCTTTACAGTTGTAACCCATTTTAACCACTGGTCAGTGCCAAACAATGGCAGTGCTCTAAAATGTGGGTATTAGGAACAAAAAAGTGTCATTCTTAATAAAGTAATTTGTCTTGCGTTGGGCCCATTTTTACTTGCTTAGACCAATCTGAGAACCCATCGGCAAATAAAGGAGAAACAGTACCCTCTTTTGATGTGAGTCAACAGTCTGTCTCTAGAGACTAACTTAAAACTGACTGGACTGTAAGCCAATGAAGCCAGTACATCACAACTCTGACCTAGGATCAGGATAGACACAGATCAGAGATTACGACAGAGACTCGTGCTCGTTTTGGGGGCAGGTCTATCCCTAACAACTCCTGCTTCTTCTTGTCTTTTTGTTTTGTTTTTCTAAGATACCGGTAATGTGTTTTGGTTCCTGTTCAGCGTTCACACATTTGTCTTGTAGTGAGCTTGAAGTTACACTGCCCATATTCCCTGCCTCACTGGGAAAGGGCCCTCCTGTGACCTACAACTGTGTTGCCGCTATAATATTACGAGTACATCACAGACACAGTCTTAATCCCAAACCAATCCTACCTGTTGGGGACTCTGTAGCAGAACTCTGAGAGGTGCGAGATGGCTCTGGCTCTGTATCAGTATCAATGGTAACCCCACTCGACTGGGAGTGGTGAGAGGTGAAGGACGGTCGACCACGCATTGCCAGGACAAGGGCCTCATCCAAGCTGGACGACAAGCGCTGCTCATGAGAGCTGCTGCTCGGAGCTGTACAGGAAGAGACAGAATGTGAAGGGCGGGTCACATGCGTGAGTAAATCCACCATAACGGAACCTACATTGTGCTGACTTGGTTCCATCTTCTTTTTTTTGTGCTACTCACCAGAGACTTTGTCCGTTTTTGTTCTTTTGCATTCAGGCAACACCTGGTTGTTAGGGTTAGACCTGATCAAGGTATCTGTGGGTGGTGGTGGGGCTTCCTTGGTTTTCCCACTTCGTTCTCGTTTGTTTGGTCTTACAGAGTCTGCAATATGTTTGGTGAGAGGATCAGCCTCTGATCTCCCAGGCTGAGGATTTGCCATTGCATTTCCATTTCCTGATCCATTGCGCTCCATCTCCAGGTGTCTGTTACTAACATCATGGTTGATGGCACGGCTGACTATCCCTTTGTTACTACTCGGACTTGTGCCCTTGTTTTCTCCCTCTACCTTATGCTCCAAGAGCCTGGACGCCAGGGGTTTCTCTCCTTCCCCATGTCTGCCCAGAGCTCCCTCTCTCAGACCCAGCCCCGTCTGCAGCACGAAACGATCTATGCGGCTCTTGAGTTGAGGGTTGGGGAGGGGCTGGGAGCCTGCACTGAACGGAACCCCTGTAAAAGGGTCACTGGGGGGGCGACCCCAAGTGGCTTCTCTCTTCTGTTGCTCCTCCAGGGTGGTGTTGTCCACCGACATGCCACAGGGCAGCAGCATTGGCAGTGACATCACTTCCTGGGTTATGGGGTCAAGGAACTCTTCTGGAACTGAGGGGCAACTGCAGTCACACAACATAGTGAACAGGAAATTACTATGGCAACAGCGTCAATAGGCGGTGAATCCAGTGTAGTCATTTGTGTAGTAACCAACACAATGAGGTGTAATAAACAACACAATTAAAGTAAAATATACTTAACAAATAACAAGTAGAAAATACTGGAATAGGACTATTTTATAAATAATAAATAGGAATCATTAGTCACCAGCTGTGCACGTTTCAAAACCTGTGCAATCACTCACTTATACAACATTTATGAACTGTCAAGAAAGGTTAATATATACCTAGGAGGCGTGGCTGCTGGTGGTAAATGTGCTGGTTGATTCATAGATGGAGCCCATAACCTAGGTGATGGCAGCAGTCTTTGACTTGACTCATGGGCACTCTTAAACCTTTCTACCTCGGCTGCAGAGCAGCATTTAGCAGGCAGTCCCCACACTGCCAGAGCCTTGACCCCCAACGCTGAGCCAGCGCCGCCATACGGTAGCGTCACGCGAAGCTGCGTCACAGAGCCTAGTGACCACACACCCCTGCTCCATAGCTGTTCTTGATGGCAGTCTGCAGGCTGTGGTGGGGGAGGGGAGAGAAATGGCTTCCGGGGCCGAAAGTGCGGGTGAGAGAAGCACACCAGGGTCTTCTCCCTGAGTTCACAGCGGCCCATTAGTTTAAACTCTGGCTCTGCATAACTGGTCTCAATGTTTGACTGAGGTTGCGGAGGGGCCCTATGCTGCCTGTCACCACGGCCTCTCTGTTGGGGCTCCTCAAGGCCATGCTCTCCCCACTGTTTGGCCTGAAAGCTCCACTGTTGTCCATTAGACCTACTGTTTGAATGCTGCGGGTGTCTTTCTTGGGTCTGGGCCTTCCCATGCTGGCCTGGGCCCACAGTCTTTATTTGGTCCTCTCGCTGGCCTTGCTTAGAGTCCTGACATGGGCCAGGACCAGGAGCCAGGGCAGGTAGGGGATCTGAGCTGGTACTGATCTCAAGCTTCTTGCATGCCTGTCCTCGGTCCATGCCCCATGGCCATAGCTCCACATCCACTCGGCATAGCTCCACCTGGATGGCAAACTTCAGAGTCACCTGGGAGAATGGTATGAATTGTTCGACAGATTAATGCTAATATGTTCAAAGATGAGCAGTCACAACGAGTAGTAAAATAAAAACTGACAGCATAATGTACCTGCACAGGTGGACGCAGGAAGTATTCCAGCTTAAAGCCCCGCCTCCGGACAGCAGGGTCGACTGACAGAAGGTTGGTGACTTCATACCCATCAGCACATAACTGTATACATGTGGATGCCAAAGAGACAATGATAACGGTATTTATCTGTACAGAAAACAACCCTAACTAAGCAAACATATGTCAACATAAAATGCACAATTTCACAAGCAGACAGAACTCTCAGCAGAGGTTCTACAATTATCTGGCAGACTGGCACCCAACTGAAGCAAATTATTGCATAATGGTTTGACCGTTATTTACAAAATCATGCAGTTTGTCGTGCATGGTTGTGGGAGAAAGCATGTCAAATATCTCAATTCATAAGCATGCAATAGAGAAATACAACATCCAATATACAACATGGCATCTGCAGGACAGAGGATGGCAGGCAGAAATGTGAATATTGGAATGTGGCTATATCAGTCGAACCTGCTTGATTCCTCCAGACTCAAATCTAACATTCACCATGCTCAGAGGCAGAACTAAAGTCATGAGTGGTCAGGCCATGAGTGTAGTGTGTGGAAGTTATTGGGATTTGACTACAGAGGTTTCAAATGGTTGACATGCGGAGACCGTGCTGCCAGTGTGCCACGATGGAATATTCTTATTGTTTTCATGCTCCTCAAACCAGCCTGATATGCTGTGGGACAGGGACATCGTCATCTGGACAACTCAACTTCCACCAGAATAGAAATTCTTTATCACAACAGACATCATGACATACTGTAGTAGTAACTGTATTCAACATTGGTGATTTTTACACTCTTTAGCAGGCTCAATTGTTTTGTTAATTAAGCGTGTACAGTGAGAACAAGTTAATTTTTTTTTAGCATATAGGTTAGTAGGTCATACTGATACACCAGTTGACAACAAAAGAGAAAATATATGACAGGGAGGGGGAAGCAGTTAGGGTCAAGTGTGTTGCTCAGGGACACATAACTATAGGCCAGGACACAAAGGAACTTTAGTGTTTCCCAGACGACATCTCTACCCATACATCTCCACGCATAAACAAGCACATGGCAAGGTGAACTGTGAATCTGTTCCCGTGAACATGTGAAGGACAAGATGTTGTCCCTCGAGATGTTTCATTGTTTTCACCCTTGGCCTTTTGTCCCTCTTCTACATCACCTTTGGCCTGTGCTTGTTATTATTAAGTAACATTGCAATGTGTCATCATCATCATACCTTGTTACAATGCACTGTGGTCTGAAAATGTGCCTGGCAGAGATTCACAACCATGTTCTCTCACCTGTGAAATAGAAACGTGTTCTAAGTTTAGTTCCATTCACTTAAGCCTATTGAATGTCAGGATGGATGAATGCTTAGTGTTAGTAAACATGTACAAATATATGGCTCGTATATGGCGACTGGCGACGTGGTCTAATTTATGGGAATGTAGCTTGACCCCACTAGACCTTATGAATAGCGGTCATTTTCAATGCTGTTGCATCACTTGAATGGCAGAGAGCATCATCTGATCCACTAGTGCAGGGGTTCTCAACCTGTGGGTCGCGACCCCTCGGGGGGTCCCCAAAATAAATCCATTCAGTTTTAACTGAATGGATGAAAAATGGAAATTGAGAGTTTAAACAGTACACATAGTTCATACATAAACTTTCCTTAATGATTATGATTATCTCATTTTAATATATATTTCCTCTATTATTCAGGTTATTGTAGCGGTCAATTTGTATTGGGGGTGGGGAGGGGAGCGGGGCGGGGGTCCCGAGACATGGCCAAAGCATTTCCGGGGGTCCCCAGCCAAAAACGTTGAGAACCCCTGCACTATAGTGTCTCGGTTGTTACATACTGCAACTATAAACAACTAGGGCTGTACTGATCCACTTGAAAACAGAGTTTAGACTAGAGTTTACTATAAACCCAGATACCAGAGTTTACTATTGTCCTGAGCTTTTGTGTGAGTTGTCTTGAGGAAAGTCAACTCACCTCATGGGTGTTACTGTACATAACATAAATGAAATGTATGAAATTAATAAAAGCACATCCATTAAATAATTTTCTTTGTTTACCAAGTAGAGCTATGGACCATAGCTAGTACTTTTCTATGAACATATTTGTGTATAACCGGCAACGTACTTTCAGTGACATATAAGAATATAATTTACCGTATTATTTATATCTTGTTGGCTGCAAGTCAGTCTGCTGTTGGAACATTGTTTGATAGCTTCAATTACACCAGTCTGTCTATGCCGCTATGCGTTATTATAGGGTCTCAAGTCATAGGACTTTATATCTCCACTCTTGCAGCTAAAATAAACATCAATAGACATGTATTTATAATTAGTTCAACTGAAAGCTATTTGTTCACAGACTGCTATAGCTACATGTTTAGCATTATAGCTACTACTCTTCTTCGTATTACTATTATTGTTTTACGGTGGTTGGCATCCAGCTTTTTGGTGCATTACCGCCACCTTCTGATCTGAAGTATGGACCAGACAAAAGACTGATAATAAAAACAGATTTCAAACTTTGTATATTATTATAGTCTAGAAAACCCCACCACTCTAGCTGAGAGTGGGGTGGAGTTGTTGCAGGTTTACCCACCCCTTTCCCCCTCTTTGTATATTTTTCTTTTCCCTTTTACCTCCACTATGATCTCCTGCTTTTGGCTTTACAGAAGTGATTATTTGTATGTCTCTAAATGTTATGATGAATTGAACATGGTGGACCCTATTGTAAACAAGTGTAATGCTTTATGGTGTCGTCCACAGTTAACAGTTTTATTTTGAGTTGTACTTGATGTACTGTAATTCTCCAAACTGTTAATAAACTCATCAGTCAATCAATCAATCAATCAATCAATCAATCAATCAATCAATCAATCAATCAATCAATCAATCAATCAATCAATCAATCAAGGTTGCCTTGCTGGTGGTGTTGGCGGGGCCACCAACCGGCACACCAGAGTAGTACATAGGCCTAAACCAGAAGCTACAGACAAACATTTGTCCTTCACCGGAAAGGTGCTGGTAGCAGCACATCTCTGTGCCTAATACACGCTCCTTCAAATATCTGTTTATATTATGCCTATGTTGTTTGTTATGTTTGATTTGCCGGATTTATTGCTACTACTGATTGCTACAAATTGTTTTCTTTGTCAGCTAATATCATCAAATACCAACCATCATTCATCCATGTGATGTCATGCCTCAACAACATCAATAAATCATTTCAACTGTTGGACTGTCTGGTCTGTGGACACTCACATACTCTGATAGGTATGCACCAAACATCTAGCCAGCAGACTCCACTTGCTAGCAAGTACATTTTTAAATTATTATTATTATTATTATTATTATTGAAGCAAGAACAACCGAATGCTAACAATGCACCTCGTTGTTCAAGTAATTAGAAATGGGTTTTTTAATTATTAGAAATGGGTTTTTTAATTATTAGAAATGGGCTTTTATGGAAAATGGGGAATGGGCCCAGTTGTCTCAGGTGCCCAGGCCCAGTCCAGTTCTCCTGATGGCCTATTATGCCAGCCTGGACAGCCTGCAGATGGTTGCTTATTGCCTTGTGACTTATGAACTCCTTCATGGTCACTTTCTCAACAGAAGCATTTGCTCACTGCCATTTCATTTATGTGGTTTTGGTTGGGTGGGTAGATTGGGTGTAAGACAAGAATAATGAAGAATTAAATTAAAATCCCTCCAAGATAGACTCCTATGGGTCATTATAGTAGTTAATGGTTTACAAGCAATCTATTACTCACACATCTTTATTGGTTCTGCTGAATTTAGCCAAGAGATGATTTTAATCAAGCCAGAACAGTAACAGTAACATAAATGCAAACAATAAATAAGAGACATTTATGAAATTGGTAGCATTTTGTCCTCTAAACAATACAATAACTACAGTTACATCACCTACATCAAAAGGAACAGCATTTTTGGAAAGGGTAGCGGTGATTGCACCATTATGATAGGCCAACAGGCTATCTACACAGATTTAAAAAAAAGGAAATAAAATAAATAAATGGCACATATTTACTCTGTCATTTCACCATTTCATAACAATAATAAAGATGATAATACTATGTAATACATCAGTGATAAATAGTTAATATTCTTAAGCAACATCTTTGTATGCTGGCATAAACAACATATATAAAAGCCAAGACAGCATCACTACTTGTCTGATTTTCGGATTCCCTCTGCCCTTTCAGAGCTGAGTGAACTACAGGCGAAATTAAAGTGTTTTCATAAAAGGATCACATATACCGTTGTCATCAGGCTTTTAGCTTTCCTCAGTTTAAAATGACATTTTTGTCACTGTGTGTCACGCCTCAATGTAAACTGTACTGTACTTTGCTTTGCCTTAATTCTGCACTCTACTCTATTCTGCACTGTATTGCCACTTGTCCCTCTATGCTCGATCTGTTGAAACTTTTCATATGTACACGCACGCACGCACGCACGCACGCACGCACGCACGCACACACGCACACGCACACACACACACACACACACACACACACACACACACACACACACACACACACACACACAATGTAGCTATAACTGCAATAAACATCTTTCTGTCTGTCATACATTCTATATAATTTATAAACTTTGGGAATTCTGACTGCTTCTTCAGAAAATAAGATAATTAATGATAATAAATTACAATAGCCAAATTCACATTATGTTCCATTCATATTTTCCTTGCACCTTTGCCCAGTTAAATGAGAAAAATAGAAATCATTCTCCTGGCCCTCTCTCAAGTTGGTAGCGCTGTACAACTTCTATGCTGACCTCTAGAGTTCATCTGTTGTCACTGCAGGCGGTCTGAACAAGGTTCTTCCATGTCCCTGAACTTTATTATTCAGAGATTGGGATGATTATCTACCAAACCTATTCACTGCAGTCACCTTGTAGAAAATATAAACTCTGTTATTCTTAATGATATAGTTTGATGTGTTGAGCCAGGGTTGAAGCCTGTGTGTGATATGACCTACAAACGGAATTAACAATCAATCAATCTGTGACCTTTTGCATGTATCTAACCGACTTACATGTCACAGCAATCCCATACATATGCTGGGATTTAAACGAAACAGTCTAGTCGCAAGATAGTCTAATTGGTGTACTAAACGATAGCTTTTCTTTTACATTAAAAAGACCTTGATTTTCTATCCTTCTGTTCATCAGCAATAGGTCATTGTTATACATGCTGGGAGGATTGGAATAAGGCGCTCTCTGGCCAAAAATGCAATTTACCATCACACACTCTGTCCACTAATCCTACTAATTCTTTTATGTTATCACTGACACACTCACAATGAATAAATAGCGCATAATATCCTAGGTAACAATGATCAGACAATATCCCTGATTTTCTTGGTCCTTTTCTAGCGTGGTCGTCAGATGACCCCTGCATTGGTGCTGTAATCTAAGCATTGTCATTTCAATGTTTATTTGTATGCCTTCCATCAACGGGGCACACTTTTTGTGAACATAGTCCAGTTATGCAACCTGTGAGACAAAGGCTACTCAGGAGGTTCATCATCATCATTGATTGAACATAGTAATATTCCCATTTCAGTAGTGATTCTTATTTTGTTATGGTTGAATTCGATGGTAGGCCTTTGTAACTCTTTAGTATCTATAGTTGCGTGTATTTGTATTCACTCTCAATGCGAATGAATAGTTTTTATATCAAACTGTACAGTTTTTGTTTGAATTGAGGTTTCATCTCCTTGTACTGTATTGTATTGTAGCCAGTAGCCACTGTATTGTATTTGTATTGTCTTTATATCTCAGTAGATTCTATCCTTTCCAGGCGTGATGGTCCTGCCCAAGGCGGTGCAAGCTGATGGAGAGACGGAGGGCCCTTCTGGTCCTCACAGGGTGGGGAGAGGGTGAGGGCAATGGGAGCAGGCAGAGAGCCTGGTGGCTGGGGAGAGGTAGGGGACAGGGCTGGCGGAGGAGGTGGAGAGTTAGAAGAAGAAGGGGATGGAGTAGTAGTGGAATCGGGAGCTGGTTTGGCTCCGAGTTGTCCCATACGCTTCTCCAAAGCCTGATTCTTCTGTAGTGTTTCCACGTAGCTGAGCTGTAGCTGTGCCTGGTATTTCAAAACCCTTTCCTTCTCATCTTGCCAGGTGTGTCTCTCTTGGTCGAAGTTCAGGGCCTGCCGCTCCCGCTGCTGCCGCTCCAACCGTAAGGTTGCCTGCAGCTGCTCCAGCTGCCTGCGCAGGTCTACTGCCTCGTCCCAGTT
>OOFJ01102965.1:7703-19087 GCA_900323375.1 Benthosema glaciale
TGGCAAACTCCAGCACCAACTGAACCTCATCCAGGAAGAACTGACATCTAAGGACACTGATTGGTATGTGGAGAAGGAGAAATGGGAGGCTGAGAGACAGGGACTTGGCAAAGAAATTGAAGATTTGGCAAAGCATAATAGTGAACTTCAGAATCAACTAGACCTCATCCAGAATGAACTAAAAACCAAAGAAAGTAATTGGGGCATGGATACGTTGAAATCGGATGACGAGAGACAGGGCCAAGCCAGGGAAATTGAGGTTTTATCCGATAAGAATAGGCAACTCCAGAATCAATTGGAACTCCAGAATCCCAATTGGGAGGGGGAGAGACAGGGACAACCTTTGGCAGAGAAGGCTGGGAAACTCCAGAACCAAATGCACCTCCTCCAGGAAGAACTGAGACACAAAGAGTTTTGTTGGTCTCAGGAGAAGGATAATTGGGAGGTGGAGAGCCTGGGATGGGCTAGAGAAAAGGAGGCTTTGAACGATAAAAACGAGCAACTCCAGAACCAACTTGATGTCATCCAGGTAGAACTGAGAATCAAAGATGCCAATTTCATCATGGATAAGAAGAAATTTCAGTATGAGATGCAAGAGTGCAAAAGAGAAAATGAGTCTTTACTTGAGAAGAATGGGCAACTCCAGAAACAACTGGACCGCCTCCAGAAAGAACCGAGAACCAAAGATAGCGATTGGTATGCAGAGAAGGACGCATGGGACGAGAGACCAGGAGAGGCTGGGGAAAGGCTGGCTTTGGCACCGAAGGATTGGCTACTCCACCAATTGGAAGAACCAAGAGCCATGGGTGAGTTCAAGAAACAGGACGAAACCTTTCAACTAGTCCAAAGGCAGTTGGAACAGAAGTCGATAGAGATCAATACCCTTAAAGAGATATATATGGAGGAGCATTCGAAAGCAACTCTCATCACAGAGGAGAATAAGCACCTCAGGGACAAGTTGCATTGCCTCCAGAAAGAACTAAAGCAACTTGCGCAGACCGCGGTCTACCACGCCGAGGACATCAGAAATTATAATCTACATGACCGTCGTGACAGAACTGGAAAGTAAACGTAAATGTGTACACTCATATGGAAGATACAAAATTAGGACAGGGTCATACGACAGGAAACTTTCTGCAAAAGCAATATTATATATATAATAAAAAGTGAGGGAAAAAACCCCAAACAAATACATTATTTTCTTTGTTATATTCGAGCGGTGCTAGCCTCTCCTATGCACAGCTTTGTATGTCTGTGTGTATGAGCACGGAATGTGTTTGTAGCACGGAATGTGATGATTTCATTGGCTGAGCACTGAATGTAATGTGTGATGATGCACAATGATAAGAGCGGCCCTTACCTCACATAGTTGTGATTTTAACATTACTAAATATTATACTAAATAGTGTAGAGACAGGAAACCGATGTCAGATGGAACTTCGGGTCAAGCCAGGATGTAATTAATGTGTTAATGAGGGTTTGGGCAACAGACAATGTCAGAGAGGGCCGGAGATGTTGGGAATTCCACAAAATACCTTGAGAAGAACTTGCACCATATGCAGTGATTTATTTTATTGACGTTTTCGGCCCTTAGGCCTTTCAAATGTAATAACTATACAAAATATCAGAGTATTCGTATAGCGCACAAAACCTCACTTGATCAGCAGTGATGTAGACTATTTTACCTTTATTTTATTTGTATTTGTGTATTATTGTTTTATTGTTATCAATACCGTTGAGGGATTCTGAAGTAGGCTACACTAATTTTGCTGCCTATAGTCAGGGTCAGTAAGTAAGTCATTGTATTGCTCAGGGCTATGAACAGGTTTAGTGCATAGTTTGTTAATGCATACTTACATAATCAATTCACTGATATGCGAGCTGACTATTATATAATTACTTTAATTTAGGTCAGAGGTCTTCAACAGAGCATTGGTGTATTGGAGGGGGCGGGATGTGACTTGTCATTTACTTTTATGGATATGATTAAGCATTGTAAACCCTGTTTCTAAATAGGCTCTACACGTCTGCATGTTTTAATAGTGTGTATGTGCACGCAAAAATGCGGGTGCATGTGTGCTATGTGTTATGGTGGGGTGTCCCCCCACTTCTAAAAGTACCACTACAACACTGCAACAGGGGTCCTCAGAGTTACAGGGGGGCTGCCAAATCTGTGTGTGATTTTTTCCTTTCTATAGATCAGCTATTTTCAGCAAAGAGGTTTGGTTTAGGGAGGAGAAACATAGGGCTCCATTTTTGTCATGCCCTTATCCCTAACTTCTCTGCCTTTTTTTTTCTTACTAATTTGAAGACCATTTTTGAATAGTTAAAAAGGCCAGTCTACAAGCTCACAACGTGTC
This sequence comes from Benthosema glaciale, assembly GCA_900323375.1. Taxonomy (NCBI): domain Eukaryota; kingdom Metazoa; phylum Chordata; class Actinopteri; order Myctophiformes; family Myctophidae; genus Benthosema; species Benthosema glaciale. The sequence continues at coordinate 10,064 of OOFJ01102965.1, forward strand.
AATGTAGATTGGCTAGTTGAACTATTCAAAAATGTTTTTCAAAATAGTAAAAGAAGGCATAGAAGTTTAGGGATAAGGGGTTTAGCACGTGACGAAAATGGAGCCCATCATGTATAGTTTTGAGGTTTGAGTATTGAGGGTTGAAGTGGTATACATACAGTATATTGCCATGAATCCAAAACAACGCTACACAATGATGCTGCCAAACAAGTCTTTGAAGCATATAGAATATATGAAATCTATGAAAAAGTTTAATCTGCAACACAATTGAATGCAATATAGTGAGGGTCCCTGCTTCATCACTCTCTCATCCAAGTGGTCCTTGCGGCCTAAGGAACTTTGAAGACCCTTGATTTAGCTTATGAATCTATAAGCTAAATCAGGGGTCTTTCCCTTATTTTTTTCTGGCACGGCGAAACAAATATATCAAATAATATACTCTAAAGTGTAAAACAAAGGTTATTTTGTATTGAGAATCTACAGTATTGGTATTAGGGCTAGATCTATAGGCTATGCGGATGGCATAAACGTAAATACTTAACATAGTGAAGGCTTGTATGTACTGTGTGTATGCAAATACGTTGTTTATTGTAACAGCAAAGTCATGCAGTGTTTTAATTACTATTTAATTAAAACCTGCCCCTGTGAACATTTTGAAAGCCAAGGTCACTAAATAATTACACCTGTTTGACTAACAATAATAATATTGTGATGCACATTGCCTACATATTGTCTTACCAGAAAAGATGCATGACACTTTAACCCTCTTGTACTATTTGTGTGGATGTCATTGGCAGAAATGTTGCAAAAATAGCAGATCTACAAGGACACACTTTGACTTGTGAGCTTGGAGATGATTTACTATTATGTTGACTAAAAATGTTAATAAAAGCAACTAATCAATCAATCAGGACAGTATGTTTTTCATTTTTATCATTAGCCTATTTCCATATAGAGACATGGTTGCAACTTGCAACACCACCAGACAACACAGTTTGCGTTTCTGAATCTGGCACCTTTTGTGATAGAAACCACTTTTTATTTTGTTTTAGAAGAGAGACTACATTCACAATGTGATGCGATCATGCGTCGCTAATAGCGACACATTCAAAATAATATTAAAATGGTAAATGCATTTAGAGCCTTTATCCAAGGCGCTTTACATAGATTGTGCATTACATTCACCCACTCACACACTGAGCCCAGGTTCGAACCGGCAACGAGTCACTCTACCCCTGAGCCACCGCTGCCCCACCAAAAATGATGACTTTGTGCTTGAAAACATATCCATGCATATCCATGTTTTTGGATAAGGAAGGCATAGGTGCGTGTTGCTTTCACGTCACAACATCTCCTTCACCAGGTAGCCCATTAACTGTCCTCCCTCTCTGCAAGTGTACCACCTGCATGCTTTTCCGCACTCTCTCTGCTCAAAGACTCAAAAGTATTCCATTTAGTTTTGGAGCGCATACTGAACATAGATCTTCAAGCCCATAGCACGTCGAGTCAGCAATTCTCCTAATATGGGGCCTTCAGAGGGTCACCGTTTGGTTTGACCCCCTTGGCCTGCCCAGTCTACGGAACAAGGTACTTTATATACTATTTAGAACACGGGTCTTCAATGTTTTTCAGGCCAATACAATATGTGTCCCTGGGCTGGAAGGTGACATTCTGCACTGGTTTGCTGAAGGGTGATCACATCAATCAGCATACTGTTATAACTAAGTCACAGCATTTATGTATCTACTAACCTACGCGTAGAGGAAGGGAGAGAGAGAGAGAGAGGGGGGGGTGGGGGGCTTTTGCTTCCTTGTCAGGATCAGTATTGTTTGTACATCACAAATAATTGGTCCATCAAGTCTTTCATAGACAGAACAGCAACGTAATAGAACAAACTTTATTTCTTTGTTTACAGTTTTTCTGCAAAAACTCTTTAAGTCACCATGTTTTCAGTTTACCCATGACAAATCAAAGTAACACAAAAGGAAAAAGAAATAATATTAAGTAAAAAGTTAAGGATGGACATGAACAGCTGACAGGTCAAATCTGCATGGGGTGAAACAGTCGTGTCAAATCTGCATTGGGTGAGTTTAGGAGGATTACAGCAGTTGTTCTCAAAGTGGGGTCCCGGGGTCCCAGTGCCCAATGGAGCCCCCTCAAGGACCCCTTCCCCAGCTAAATTACATAATAACATATCTTTAACGTTTTGGAAATATTTTCAATATTTATTAACAACACATCATTTCTCAAATACAAATTCACTTTGGGGTCCTTGAAAAGTGAAACTGCTTAACAAATTGAACCCCGGCGTCCTATTCTGGGGCAAACATCTGGTGACCACGACAGATGCCATAGCCTGAAGGGTACTGTGACTACAGATGTAATGGCCTAAATCAAAAACATCATATTTGTTTTAACTGGAGACCCATGACCCCTGAAAATGCACTTGGAATTGTAGACTTACTTTGTTTGACTTGGTTTTAAATATTGTGAAGGTTCAACTTGGTTCCACAGATAAATATTCTGAAATTAGAAAAACGGACAATGTTGACACCCGTGTGAAGTGAGGGGCTCTCTTATCACCATACATCATCTCATACGGGCCAATCACAAATTGCGTCCTCACTTTTGTCATTGATGTGTGTGTCTACACACTTTTGTCTTCAATGTTTGTGTTTACATAAAATTGTAACTATAGAAATGTACAGATACCCTGTATATGCTTATATTGTTGGTTTGTTTACTGTGGAGTGAGAAAACAATGTTGCACATTAGGCTAATCATCTGGGGGCTGCTCAAAATGATTTGGGGACCCTCTGGGGGTCCCGACTCCCAGTTTGGCAACAACTGGCCTGTGGCATATAATGCCTTACATTTGGGATGTTCCTTCCTCACTCACTGTCAATGGTCAATGTGGAGAGAAAACGGGTGAGAATGGACTGACCGTTTTGTTCATGAAATAGTGTAGGATGGTAGGACTGGCATTCTAAATTATTATTTTGAAATGTCTAATATAAATCTGGCTCGCGAAATCAAATGCATGGAATGAATCCATAAGCATGCCCTGTCGAAGACCGTTTCTGTAGAAACATTATATTACAAGAATGTTTACATTTGTTGTGGCCAGCACCTCAACTACCTCATTAATTTAAATACATTGCTCTCACACATGTTGGGTTAGTTTGTTAAAGTTTGATGGATGATTAAAGATGATCGACTCGACTTGGGCTGGGCGATATTAATATATGGGTATTGTTGTAACATGAGGCATGAGAAATATGGCATAGTTTGAGTATCATCTTTCCCTCTTTCTAATCACTTTGCGCCTTGATTTTATAAAAAAAAAAAGTTCAAACAATTTGAAAACAGCAGATCTACAAGCTCACAACTTGCATATTATATTATCCTCACAACAGATTGATTATGACCCTGTCAAAAATAGTGACCATTTCGTTCACGCCCAGACCTAGACTATCGCCCAGACCTAGACTCGTCTGTCTTTACTCATCGAATGCTGAAACAAAACAAAAACAAACCAACAGAAAATGTCGATACCTGGTAGTGACAATGTAACAACATATGTGGACCTTTACACGGGTCACGGTAACAAGTTACAACAACATCGTTAAATATAGAGGAATGACTCGTTTTTGCCAGTCAGCTTCTCATCGTTTCAGCTACGGTTTGTTCGTCTTCCTGGTCTTCAGGAATTTCTGTAAAAGAAGGAACAAGAGACAGAATTAAATTACACTTGTATGTGTAGCAGAGTGGCTCAGAGCCTCTGCCTGATGGCCTCAAAGTCTAATATCTGCCCCCGGTCCATAGGGATATCCCTTTGAACTAGCGGTTAAGATGTTGGACTTTCACGCGGGAGACCCGAGTTCGAATCCCGGGCGTTACACATGGAGCTTGTAAAGTCTCGCGATAGACGAGACTTCACGCTTTACGGCTGGAACACAGCAACTGTGTTACTATGGAGTAAAGTGTGATGCTACACATAATTCGCTTATTACCATTGCTCGAAAATTACGATTTTCGAGCGATGGATACAGCTTATGGTGAGGTAGGGGAAATAGCCAATAATGCGTTTTTGCACAAAACACATGGACCACTTTGAGGTGGACCTAACAACTACAACGAAAGGTAAGAAAGCCTTCTAGTATGAAAGTCTCCTTTAAACTCACTTTGCCACTCAATCTGCCACTTGCATACTCTCTGTCTATGGGCCAAAGTCATACCGGGGAGGAGGCGCGAGTGAATCAATGTTACGTGTCTGGCCAAAGTACGTACCTCCAGGCTCTCATAGTGCTTCAGGCTCTTGCAGTGGCTCAGCTGAGTCTCCTGGCCTCCGGTGAAGAAGCGGTTACACACTTTACAGAAGAAGCCTGTCTTGGGAACCAGGTACTCCATGCCTGCAGGGGGTGCAAGTGTCCACCACAGACACATTAATAACCACTTAATGGCAGTGTTGTGTGTTCAATACAGCCAGACACCATTTAACTATCTAGTTAAGGTATAGAGAAAACACAATGCCCGCAACACAATACAGAAGCTTTTATCTGGGTGGACCATAAGAGAAAGCAGCCTGACATTCCCCAAGTCAAACACCAAATAGAGCACCGAAGTCTGACGTCAATATCGGTAGAGGGTGCCAAGTCCACGGGTTCATGTACTTTATTTGCATTGTAATCCCCCCATAGGAGGATTTTTAGATTGCCTCATATTAAGAAGGGTGTTTGAAAAATAAACAAGTCATCCCAGCCGTTTAACTCATATATGTACTGTATATGAAGAATCAACTGACTGTAAGGAAATGCTAATGTTACTGTTGCTAAATTAGTAAGATTTTCACTAGAAATAGATATATGGACCATCATATACGAGTGAGTGACTGTCGTAAACGATACAGAGAAACTTTCCCAACAATAGCGCAGAGACAGCTTGTTTATTTTTGGACCACAGTGCTTATACGAGACGATTCTAAAGATGGCCCCATGTCCATAGAGAAACACCTCTGTGAACCAGGGAATAAGCGAGTGACGTCAGGACTTCGGCGCTCTATGGCTTTAGGAGCGTGGTCACCTCTGCTATAACATTTATTCTGAACTCTAAGCGCGGAAGTGAACGGTATCGCGCATGCGAACAGACACAGGGATAGAACAACATATCCACACTGGACATAACAAATAGAAAAAGCAGAGGCATAGATTAAGCCCAGCAAATACAATGTAAATACCTAATAATGAATTGTGACCAACTATGAATGTGTGGGTGAATGAGCCTATAGCTGATGGCATGGAGGGTATATCTCACCGACTGCAGTGGTAGGGTCATATGGAGAGAGGTCCTCAGGTCCTCCAAGTGTCAGGCGCCTCACTGAAACAGACACATCGTTGGGTGTTCATTTTCCCTCATTGTCTAACATACAAATCTACATTTTGCTGATATACAGAAATAATACAAAAGGCATATTATATTCTTTAATCAAATATTCATTTGACCATTGATGATACAGGGCCAGGCAATGGCATCTATGCATGTGCGTTCCTCTGCCACACGCGCGCAGACAGCCTTAGGCCTACATCCAAAGAAAACTACCCAATGATAGAACCGCATAACTTTCGATTAATTTGATGAATTATTCACTGTTAACGACTAACGACTAATTTCTTATCAGCGATTAATCGATTATCGATTAACTATTAACATCCCTAAACTATACATGTATTGTTATAGTTACTGTACTATGCTATGTAATGCTTACTTAAGTTAGAACCAAGGAAAAGTTCAGCGTTTTATTCTTTTGGTTCTTAGAGCTGGAGGTAGCAGAGACTAAAATGTTGAGGGTCTCTCTGTGAGTAACAAGGATATTATGGACGTAGTGAAAGAGGACATGAAGTTAGTTTGTGTGAGAGAAGGGGAGGCAGAGGACAGGGTGAGATGGAGGCAGATGATTTGCTGTGGCGACCACTGAAGTTTTATAACTGGGGTTTTATAACTTTAGGTACAGGTTCGATATTTAAATTAGGTGCAAATGGGTCATCTTTTATAAAATCTTAAATGTCAGAAACGTTTAAGATTGTTTTCTTTGAAGGAGAGGCGTTTTAGACAGATTAAAAAACGTGTGCATCATTTTAAACGCCACCACTGAATTCCTCCTACCAGAGACAGAGGGCTCTGTCGTGTCTTTCTCCTCCGGTGTCTCCTCTGCTTTCTGTGTGCTGTCCTCCACCTTATCTTTGCGGTGGTTCTTCTCCTGCTGCCTGACGTCCACAGCAGCCTTGTGTGGGCTGGCCACCGGAGCTGTGGAGGACGCAGGTAGAGAGTCTGGATTGGCTGTAGTTAACAGTCAGGTCACTCAGATGCTTACACATCATTAAGCAGAACAGCGATTCTCAAAGTGGGGTTCCAGGATCCTTGGGGGGGTTCCAAGGTTCAAGGTTAGGACCCACTGAGGGTCCCAGGACTGCAGTTTGAGAACCACAGATCTAGACAACAATTTCAGTTGCTTTTTTGAGGGGCGCAAACATTAAATGCCTTTGACAATGAATGGAGAACTTACATCATGTGATGTGCGATGATAAGAGCGCCCCTCACTTCACACGGGTGTGATTTATAAATAATTGTATATTAGAAAATAGATGATAGATGATCGCAGGACCTTATCAGGTGATTCTGTATGAAATTCACAGTCTAAATAATACCACGGCCTCAGTCTCTGTTCTGCTCTTCTCCATCCATCTCACTGTGGTAGATATGGCAACCCCTCACTTCACACAATCACACTTGTGTGAAGTGAGGGGCACACTTATCATACATAATCATACATCGTTCACGTTCCGTGCTCAACCGATCAAATCGTCACATTCCGTGCTATGCACAAAGCTGTGCATTGGAGGCGCTAGCACCACTCAAAAATGCAATATCTCACAACTGATAGAAAGTCCCATTATGTGATTTGTGAAACCTTGTGAAAGGATAAAAATCACACCCATGTCTCAATCTGGCCAATTATTAGTCTTTTTTGCGAACGCAATGAGCCCTTACTATGGAAGCCAAGCAGAACATGTCTGTGTGTCTGTCACGCATGCGTTGACACCAACTGGCCACCAGAGGGCGCAAAAGAGAAAATTACAGAGGGACTTCAAATACACTGCGTTCGCTTCACGTGTGCGTGTTTGCACGTCTTACTTGTAATGTTTGTGTTTACACAAACACTCAAAACTGGCCATTCATTATCAATGACATTTAATGTTTGTGTTAGGACAAAGTTTGGGTTTACAAGCACACTAAAAGCTGGACATAGAAAAAATAATATCAGATGGGCTTCCGTTCAGATGACAACGGCATTGTCGGGTTTTGAAACAAAGTGAAATCACCTTTTAAAATACTGTGCCTCGTGTCTTCATGTAACATGAAAAACGAAGGAATCAGCAAAACGTGTGACGTCATGGCTCTCTTCAAATAAAAATGCACACGTCATATGCGTTCGTTCTGTCGTGCAAAAATCACACCTGTGTGAAGTGAGGGGCGCTCTTATCACCTATAACATCGATTACAACATAATGTTTGTTTAAGCAACGGGTGATAATGTTTGTTTTAGGCCTCAAAACAAACACTAATTTCTCTCTAATTGTCTATGGCGTTTTAAAACAAACAGTTAAAAAAACAACAACATTAAAGCTGTATATAGGAGGGGCTGGCACCCCTCAAAAATCACAGACTAACAGGGGAAAGAGAATGCAACAGGACTTTGCCGTTTTCTCTGTAGAGACCATTACCGTGAAATCAGACGTTAATGCTCGAGAACTTTAATCCATGCTTACCGGTGCAGGGGAGGTCGGACGTGTCTCCCACCTCATCCACCATCTCTGTGGTATCCATGGTGACCATAACGGTGTCGGGGAGGCCCGTGACGTCTCCCACCTCGTCAACCATCACCGTGGCAACTGCACCAGTGCCGGGAAGGCCGGTAACGTCTCCCACCTCATCCACTGTCACTGTGGTATCCATGGTGACCGTACAGGTGACGGGAAGGCCGGTGACGTGTCCCACCTCATCCACTGTCACTGTGGTATCCATGGTGACCGTACCGGTGCCGGGAAGGCCGGTGACGTCTCCCACCTCATCCACTGTCACTGTGGTATCCATGGTGACCGTACCGGTGCCGGGAAGGCCGGTGACGTCTCCCACCTCATCCACTGTGGTATCCGTGGTAACTGCACCGGTGCCGGGGAGGCCAGTGACGTCTCCCACCTCATCTACCGTCTCTGTGGTATCCGTGATGACCGTACCGGTGCCGGGGAGGCCGGTGACATCTCCCACCGCGTCTACCGTCTCTGTGGTATCCATGGTGACCGCACCGGTGCCGGGGAGGCCGGTGACATCTCCCACCTCATCTACCGTCTCCTGTGGTATCCATGGTAACCACACCGGTGCCGGGGAGGCCGGTGACGTCTCCCACCTCGTCTACCGTCTATAGATGACAAATAAATTAATGTGATTAAATGATTTAAGTTAGTGTTTGTTGTGGAACATTGGAACGTAAATAAATGGCATTTCTTATTTTCGTTTTAGGCCTTTTTCAGTTTAGGTTCTCTCTTTCTCTCTTCTCTCTTCACACTAGTCTACATCAAATCTGTTTGCCAAAAATAGCCGATCTACAAGGAATGACTGACTAATGTACTATATATAGCGAAAACACACCAAATATTTTAGCATGATACATTTTAGCTTTCAAAAGCTAAAAAGAAAGTGGAAATGGCCGACCTACAAGCTCACAACGTGACGGATTGTGACATGTTGTGAACTTGTAGATCTCGCCGTCGGGCGATGACTGTAAAGTAATGGCAACAAGCCTCGCACCATCGCTGCAGTGTCCGTGGCAACGTGGGAGGCGTCGGCGGCCGGACGGGTTTGGGTGAGGTCTCCCTTCACCGTGGTTTCCATAGCAACGTCAGCGGGAGGAGGAGAAGTGGGCAGGTCCGTGGTGTCTCCCACCACGTCCACGGCGGCAGTCTCCCC
>OOFJ01102970.1:0-10591 GCA_900323375.1 Benthosema glaciale
CCGCCACACACAGTGCTAATCTGAGGACTTATGTGTTAGTAGGGGAGGAAGGGGAGATATCTTAGAGAAACAGATCGTGAAAAGAGGGGACTGTGAATAATTGCTTTTTCATCCCTGGCTTATGGAGCAAATTGAATTTCCGACGAACAGTATGAGAGTCTCCGTTTAAGCATACATTTCCTGGCTCGGTTGGGGCTGGCGTGCTGCCCTGGTGCGTAATAGGTTGCCTAGGGTGAGTGGTGTGCATCCCCCCCTCGCTCCTCACTCAGTCATATTCATTGATTTTAGAGGGCCCCATTATTTTTTGCTATAAACGTGATCGAAGGTGCTCCAAAAAGTCCCTTTTTGGAATTAATACCTGTCGAGACAACTGAGTTTGTTTGCAGACTCCAAATTGGAACGGAGATGGTGTCATGTCAGTCTTCGTATCCCACATTTCAGGGCTACGCTAGTTATTTGCCCTGATTCACTTAGTTAAATCAAGTTGTGTTTTTGCGGGGGCTGACTAATGCTGCCCGGCGCTGTCTGGAACAAAATGAAAATCCTCAGCGTGAATAAACAGGTTTTGAGGCTTGTTTGCTTTCGCCGCTCTGTAAAACCTCTCCGATTCTCAGCTGCCTCCTTTCATAAATAATCAGACGCTTGTTCACAGATGGACTGGAAGAACCAGGGCCGAGGATTGTGACGAGAATCCGGTAACAAGGAATCCAATCTGGTCCGGCAAATTATTTTTCTTCCCCTCCATCTCACCAAGAACACACAGATTACCGTCAGGCTGTGTGGTTTGCTTGCATGATTTCTTTCACCCTGCAGACAAACACAGGCTTCCTTCAGTCGCTGGCACCCTAGTAAGGAGTCCTTCGATTGATTTGGCTATTATAGCATGTCAAGATTTCCTCTTTTGGAGACTCATGTCAACAGAAATGGCCCCATTTCAGTGTTGTCGTCTCCCCTCGTTTTGAGCACTAATAACATTCGGGGGTGGGCGTACCTCTGGTGAAGTATCCATTCCGCATGTCTCTGTTGGGGGAACGGAGCGGTTTAATGGCAGTGCTGGACCGGTGTTTGATTTGTCAATAAAACATACACAACTTTTGAAGTGCCTCTTCTTGGACTTTCATTCATCCCCGCTGATGGCCCTGACAGTGCAGCCATTTGCATGTAATTGCAGCCATGAGCTGCTCCACTGTCTTTCTGCCTGAAAGGCATCCATCCTCACTAGAGCCAGATGTGTCAGCACGGATGGCACAGCAGACGCTCCTCATTTCCAACTCAACGCCACTCTGCACGGGTGACGGGTCACTGTGCATGTCAAGGCCTCTTTACCTTCAATGTTCATTTAAGTGGAAACGTGATTGTTCGTGTTTAATTATTTAAGCTCATTTCTGTTTTTATGTGGCAAAATAATCAGTCTACAATTTGCACTATTTTCGAAAATGCATCCTTTGTAATGTATTGTAGGCATTTTCGCCTGTAATGACATGGTCAAATTAGGGGCACCAGGTGGTTAAGCCATCCATTTAGACTTTATTGGACACAGGCAGTGGATTTATTTAATTTCAATGTTATGGTACGGCTCCTCGGAGGCAAGTCCTCTAGTGTTGGTCTGTCTGTCTCTGTGTCCGTAGCTGCTCACGCAAACCACTGAACCAATCAATGCTTGTACCACACTGCCATTGGAGATCTGTATTTAATCTTTCCATGAATGCACCAAATCCGTGCGTGCACAAACTGTTGGCTTCACACCAGATTGGCGTCACAGTCACACACACATGCCGCTAAGTCAGTGTAAATCTCTCATTGGCCAACCCGACACGTTGGAATAACAGATTGGACAAATTTAGCGTAACTTCAGTGTGTGTGGGCATGCACACTACAGAAATCACTGCAAGCATGCGTGTGAGTGAGTGGTCACTCACTCCCACAATTTCCGCCTGATTATATTTACTTTTTCCAGCGAGAAAATGTTTGACACAGTAAATGTGTATGGAGAATTAGTTTATTTATTGATTTGGCTTTGTACGAACACGGAGGTGCTCTGTCTGTGTCCGTCGCTCCGATCTCCTGGGATTAATGACGGATGGTTTTCTAAACGAGTTTGGAGTCAGTTATTTGCCGGTGTGGAGGAACTCTGGGAACAAGGTGGTCATTTGTTCTCTTAACCACACAGCCAGCCAGGGCAACCTATCACACTTCAGTGTTTATCTCACCTGGAGTGCATCGCAGGTATTAGATGTAGAAATAATGAGACAAACCCGGTGCCTGTACAGCAGTTTTCTAGGCTTTAGTTAGGATTTACACTGGTCCCTTTGTGCTGTTCGTATACAGTATATCTCTGGATTCGTTCTTCTGCCCCCTCACCTCCTACTACACTTCTTGGAGCTGTTGCAGTCGTCCGTACAGTGAGTTCGAAAAGCTGCAATATTATTTTGCAGGTTTATCTCTTAGGAAGGTTTACCTTTTTTTGTGGGGGTGGGGGATTCGAGGGATGTAATGATCATCATCCGAGGGGGTAACATTCATCTGCCCAAACACAGATAAGTCGCTATGGTTGTTGTCAGTAGTCATGGGAACGGTAAGCTTGGTATGTCGAGCTCAAAGCTGGCCTTCCTCGTGTTGTGTTGAGCTACTTAACGGTTTCCCTGCTGAACACGAGGTTCCCATAGTTTTCTTTGCTTTATTGGCCGAGTTTGATAACTTATGAGAAATATGAGGTTTTCCACGGATACTTTGTGACACGTTACAGGTGACGGGGAAAAAGCGAACAAACAAAAAAACAAACACCTAGCTTCTGGGGGCTGATGGGTAATCACTCTCCAATGCTATGGACAATGGCGGCGCACACCGAGCAGTGTTTTTCTACCTTGTCGTCACTGGTCATCATGGAATCAGCACAGACTGACCCCAAAAATCCAGTATTGACTTCCCCAGATGTGAGACTAACATTAAAATGGATATACTGTACAAAATAGGGCCTCCACACAAACACCAATTCCCCACTAAGATTGCATGTGCAGATATTAATGGCATACTTCAGGAATTATTATTAAAAAAACCCATTCTAAAGCACATTTTAACGCCTCCGTCCATCCGTCCCCTGGTCAATGATACCGGGCCAATGCATTTCAAATCGTACATTTATATTTAGGCTGAGAGCATGTGTTAACGTGGCCGCTCCGCTGCGCTCCGCTCTCTAAATGGCGAGCGTGTTTCATCATCTTCATACCATTCCTGTTTTCCCTTCCATTCACACGAGACATCATCACATCCATTCCCGGCAGACAGCCAGTGTCTGCAACATCTACCACCTGTTTTATCATCTACCAAACGCAATCCGCACGCAGCTCCTTCCTGCTGCTGCCACGGTATAACGGACAACTGACAGCTATCACATGGCTCGGCGGGGGGGTTTCAGAAACACACGCATAACGCACACTCTAGCGCCCCCCTCCACCCCACCCATCCCAGACACGGCTTCCCGTCCACCTGCCCCGACCAAAAGAGACGGCAGAGGCATTTTAATTCGGCGTGACTCGGCCGTGGCTTCCTCGGCACGGCAGAATTTGATTCCCCCTCCGTCACGTTTGTCATGATTGACCCCCCAATTGCCCCGACATGTCGACGTCGGAACAGTTCATCTGTGTCATATTACACAGCCATGTGCATTAGCTCTCTATAATTGCCTTTGGTCCAAAGTCTTTATTGCAAATTCTATTAGTTCCTATACCATTTCGGAGATGGAAACTTGTTTTAGCGACGTCGTTCAAATCAAATTATGCACATACCTGATGCTCCTTCTTCTGTGTTTCCACCTCATTAGATCCATTCACGCAGTCTTTGCTCACGAAGCAGAGCTCATTTATAATTCATCCGTTCTCCAGTCTTGTATACGGTTGGAGAGAAAGATGAAAATTAAGTTTAATAACATCCCTTGCGACATTATGTCTCTCCTCCTCCCACCCCGTTTGTCCTTCGCTAGAAGGATTAATGATCCTCACAACCCCAAATCAACATTCTTTAATCTTCAAGAACTAAGAGCTGTTGATGTACGCAACAAGCAGTGTTGATTTTGTCTACTAAAACTATGACAAAAAAAAGGTTTGACTGCCTTTTTTCACGAATGAAAACCAGAAACTAAGCTACGATGACTAAGACTAAATATATTGTCAATTTTGTCAACAGATAAAAATTAGGGAGGGACTAGTGGAGAAGTGATCCAGTATAAATAAAAGACAAGAGATGTTATGTTTGGTTGCACTCGGGTGCTGCGCTCTAAATATAGCCGATCTACAAGCTCACAAAGCAATGCACTGTGATCCGTTGTGAGCTTGTAGATCGGCTATTTTCAACATGCAGCCGAGTGTAAAATCAGGCATTACGACTCCGTCAAGGTCTGCCAAAATAGATTTTTGTTGAACTGTAGATGTAGTTTGATAATTAATAAACACTAAAACATTTCAGATGATTAAAACTAAATTACGTTTTATTCAAAAGACTATGAATAAGCTAAATCAACGGTTTCTGTTCAAATCAACACTGGTGACAGGTTTAGATTTTCCATTTTTAATATGTGTTTGCACAACTTCTAGTAGGCCACAGTAGGCAAACTTATTATATAGCTGTGTGCAACACCGCCATGGCCATTCCCTCTGTGGGGGCGAATTAAAAACCATTGCACAGTTTATTTTTACCCCCCATATCTAAATGGCATTCCCCCCCGTAATGTATTTAGCGAACACGTAAATAATGTCAACACATGACTTGATGACTTTCTCGGGGCAGCGGAGGAACGCAGAGTGACGCCACCACCATGTCGGTGTAGCATTTCACTTGAAAGGCGGATTCCTGCTATGCAATCGACACCGCTCCGGGTCAGCAGAGGATATCAGCGTTAATATTCATACGGCTATAAGACCTCAGCACGTCGGATACATGGCGCGCCGCGGAGGCGAGGTACACGCTGATGCAGCTGTTAATATGATTTTAACTCAACATCGCTGGAGTTCAAAGCTGACGGACAAAAAACCCAGCACGCCTTCTATTTCTGTTCCCCCGTGGCCGCCCAGGGTCTCTGGTCGTTCCGGAAGCCCAGTGGAGGTAGAATGGGCATTGAAGATGTCAGTGGGTTGTGCCCGGCGGTTCAGTCTCTTGAACTTCTTCACATGAACGGCAGATGAATGTGCGGTGATGCGCCGGCCCAGATTAACATTGGTGCTTAGCTTGGAGGGCCCTGTGCGAGACTGTTTCAAATAGGTAGAGCTGTTGCTTCCGTAGAAACCGTATTCATAGTCACCGATTTCAATGTTACGCAACACAGGAAACCCCTCTACTAGCGTTTCTGGTCGTCCAACAATTTCTTAACCACTCGGTGGGAGGAGACTCAAACATTGCAGATCCAGTGTCGGGGAGCAGCCTTATAACTCTATGGGCCCCCCGGCGATAGTGCTGGCGGTGTGCTGAACACGCACACACGTTCATTCACTGGGTGCGCAAACCCAAAAAGTGTTCTTGATTGTGTTACACGCACGTGAATTACATGCATGGGGCCTTTTGGTGTAGCGCCAGGGCCCTCGGAGGGGTTGATTCGGCACTGGCCGTGCGCGTGGTGCCTGTCCTCCATTGAAGGAGTCGCAGAGCGCACAGGGAAGTAGTCCGTCGAGTGCATACTAGGATTGGCCTCTATAACCGGAGTCGTCTGCTGCATAATATGTCAGAGGTTAAACGTCGGGTCCGTGACAACCTCATGATGAAGTGTCTTTCCTGTCGTGTGCTTAGTGTGGATCCAGGCTCATTTGCAGCTCCTGTCATGCATGCTTGTTACCCTGCGTGTTAACATTTCAGCTGTGCGGTTCATGGAGCTCACGCGCATGTATGCAGCCTTGTTGGAGGAGCTCGCTCGCTGCTCTCCTGAAGTCCTTGTCATTTGGCTCAGTTGGTATTTCCGTCCTCAGCTGTGTCCCGCTCCCTGACCCGTCACACGGTACCAAAGTTGATTTATTCATGCAGGGAACATGAACTTAATGCCCTTCCTCCTCCAGCCCATTTCACTCGCTGTTTTTTTTTTTTACTCCTACTTTCCTTGCGTTGTGTAGGGGTCCATACGTTGGTTAGACGTACTAACAGTCCGACAGGCATTAGTCCGATAACACCATCGCTCCCGACATATGTGGCCGGTTAAAACTAACCCGTGGCCGGGTTAAAACTAACCCGTGGGGGTTGGGTAGGGTGTCGGACTAATGCCTGTCGGACTGTTAGTTTGTCGGACCTAACACATGCACCTGTTTTGTAGCAGTAGTTGTAGGTAGACCAACCAGGCACACTATACTAACAAAGGCCATTATATTTTTAGACCAGTCAGATGGTTGCCTTCCTTCCATGCAATGGAGCCAAGATAAATCATCTACTTTTTTCCAAATTTTAATAGGATCTTAAGTTAAACTTTGCACTCAAAACAATTGCAATTACAATGCTAGGCTTTTAACAGAGGCTTATTTGTAGTGACTTCAAAGATGTTGCAAAAAGCATTTATTTCACATTTGTGAAATATGGTGTATAGTGCCTCTAGAATGGGTGTATATAGCACTACAGGTTGGCACTGAAACATTAGACATTGAGGCATTACACAGCAGGAAAAAAATGTGGAAAAATCCAGGTGGAGAGCTTTAAGTGGTGCTAATGGCATCCAACCTTCACATCGCTGAGCCCAGTCAGTGACAATGCAAAAAAAAAGCTTCCCAGTTGAGTGCTTCCCAGTGGTGTAAACTAAAGTACATTTATTTAAGTACTGTACTTAATTACAATTTTGAGGTATTTTGTATATCACGCTTGTAGATTATTTTCAAAGATTATTTTCAAAATATTTTGTACACATTTTGAACTTGTGAAATATTATGGGACATTCTGCAATATGAGTACTTTTACTTTTAGCACTTTTAAGTACATTTTGATGCAGACACTTTTGTCCTTTTCCTTGAGTACATTTTGAATATGGGACTCGTAATGGAGTACATCTACATTGCAGCATTCACACTTTTATGAATCAAAAGCACTGTACTTACGTAAATGCACTTAGTTACTTTCCACCACTGGTTAGGGACGTGTGCAGAGATGGAGATGCACACGCGGTGCTGCCAGGAGGAGAGAGACGCGCTGCGGGGATGTTTAGTACCGAGGGAAGGTTAAATGACCCGTGTCGGTAGCACCCTTTAACTCCTGGGATTACTGCGCCATTGTGTGCCACGAGCTCAGTCACTCACTGTTCTGTTAACACGCACGCACCCACACACGCACGCACGTCGCTCTCACACGCACCACATACCATTTACCACATGCTGTCACAGTCATTGCGATCAAGCAAGGGGTTGGAAGTGCGCTGCTGCAATCAGACAGCTAGCGGTGAGAGAATAGCTTGAGGCGACGGGAAGAGAGGGAACCGAGTTGATAAGAGGAGGAAGAGAAAGAGGAGGGGAAAAATGAGAGAGAGTTGGGGAAAAGGAAGGTAAAGTGTCCTACACAAGGGGGTGGGGGGGGTTGACAAAGTGGCGCTGAGGGGAGAGGCTCCATAAAAAATTAAGATAGGCTCTAGTTGGAGAGAAGGAGAAACACAATAAAAAAATTAAAAAATAAATGCATTGGATGCGATAAAACAGAAGAGCACGGTGAAAAATGAGAGTAAAATACTGCGACAGTCGGATAAAGGGAAGGTTGGTGCAGTGACTCATTAAAACAGATGGTTTCACCAATCTGTTCCAGACTTTAAACATTCATCATCAACCGTTTCTGTATCACCTGTGGCTGTTAAAGATGGTATGCCGAGGTCAGGCTCATTAATACATCACCATGTGAGGTTAGCTGTAATGACACTAATAAAAATGAATTCGCCTCCATTGCTGTTAAAAAAACAAAAACAACGTGGGTCGTTTTCGCTACTGTATTTTGCCCCAAACTGGGAGTGTTTTTTTTTCTTCTTGTATTTACCATTAAAACTGAGAAAATCCTTCACGTAACCCAGCGGGTTGTACTGTATAAGCAGCAGAGAAGGAGAAATAATAAAATGAAAGCAACACTCCTCTGATTGTAGAGCTACAGTACTTCTAGCTAGTTGTGGAGAAAATCGCTTGCAGGCTGCCTGTAGGCTGGCCCAGCAGGATTCAGTTTTTAGGCAGTTTTGAGTTTAAGCAAGCACCTTCCACTATATTGAGTGAACAACACTTAATGAGATTGGGTTGGTTTAAAAAAAAGTTACTTTTTTTTTCGGGTTTATGCCCGAGGCCCATAGATGAATCGTCCTCCATTGCCAGATTGCGCTTTGAACACATCAAAGGTATTATTCAGTCCAAGAAGGTGTGTTTTTCACACTATTGAAGTGTGATGAACGTCATTTTTAAGCAGAACTGATAAAAGTACCCCAAAAAAAAGATAAAAGGTCCGTGAGCGTGGTGTTAAAGCGTTATCTGGATGGATGGGTGTTTAGATGGTTTGTTGTCTTCAGCGAGGAAATTATTTTTAATTTGGTACAAAACAGGGAACAGAGAGATCCTACTGTATAGTAAATCATACACCATAAGCTGTAATTGGGGTATTGCAAGAATGGCAGTGTCGTGCTGAGGCTGTGTCTGGGAATCAGATCGGTCCTGCTTCGATCCCCACCACCGACTGAAAGCCTAATGCTGTGCTCACACTGGCAGCTGCAAAAGATACAAAGCCATACGGCGTATCTGTCGGCAAGTCACTGTTGAATGTTGATCAACGCGCGTGTTGATGCGAGCGAGGAAAAATACAGAGCTTGGTGCTAAAAAGAACACGGTTGTTTTCCCACCCATTACAAGCAGAAATTCTGTGAAGAGGGAAAGTGATTGGAATAACTGCTCCCAACGAGCTCGTTAGTGCCTTGAATGGCGGCCTCTCCTGCCATTCTCACCTCTTGGTGAGAATGACAGTAGAGTGGTTGTGCTTTCCTCCACCTTAACCCTTTGCCCCTCTTTGTCTCCTTTCTCTTGACTCTGGATACAGAGCTCACTTCAAAGGCGTCAAGCGTTTCCAATAAACAGCAACGTTTATCTGAGACAGTCTTGCCTTCTTCATTTTTCCCCACTTCAGTGGTATTTAAATTCACTTCATCCTCTTTCTTTCAGTCCCTGAAAGGAGCAAGCTTTTGGTCAATATCCGGGAAAAGACTGAACAATTTGGAGCTTTAAAATACAACAAAGAATGTGTTAAAGAAAATAACAATACAAAAAGGAGACGCACACAATACAGTGTGACTCGTGCTAAAATTGCCATCGCCGACAACAGGTGCTCACAGTGCACATGTGCGCACAAAGGAGGACCCACCAAACACGTTCATAGGAGGACCCACCAATCACGTTCACACTATACGCTGAAATAAAGACGTAATTTTGCTTCCACTACATTGAAGTACAAGAGACTGCAATCTGTAATGCGCCACATGTTGATCATATTCAAATTGATTAACCACAGCATGAATTCATATAATATGATTGTTTTTTTTCTTATACATTATGCTTAATGACATCACAATGTTAGCAGCTATTTCCACTGTAGTCAGCCCATTTGCAGTGTGGCTACAGTGGGTGTCCCAAACCAGAGACAGGATCGTGTAAAAACAGAATACAAAAGTCAATAGAAGAGCAGGGAGACCAATTTCAACCACCCCAATTGTATTAGTTGTATTGTATTGTTACACAGCTTGGTTGAAAGCTTGATTCTGATTGGTCAGTCGCTGAATTCGGCGGCGTGTTATTTCAGAATATTGACGATGCGCTCTATAACAGACCGCTGCCTGATCAAAGCCTCAGAGCACCTGGCTGTGCAGCTTGAATGTTATGCTGTATCCAACATGACAGCCATGCAAACAAACACACACAATGTCACAACTAAATATTGCTCTCCTCTCAGGAATGTTTTTGAAAACATTTCAAGTGAGAATTATAATTAGACGTTGCAGTAACTCTGAGGGGGTGGAGGGCGGAACACAACCATGGAGCAGAGCTGTTCTGTGCAACCCAGTGACTCCCATTGAAAATGAATTGTGAGTTTCCCTGTATCATAGAGATTGGACAAAATAACATTGTATTCACAAAATGAATGACATAATACAGCTTCCAGCGTGCAAGTGCAGCTGACCGAATATTACAAGCATTTGTGCGAACTGAGAAATGTCTCACTAAGTTGGAAAAATTGAATTTTACACTCACTATAAAGTTGTGTTGTGTAAAGTATGTGGAACAGACCTGGCCTGTGGTTAACTGTATGTGGCATTTAAACAGGAATCACAGTCTGTGTGCAGCAGTGATTCATGCTTTATGTAGCATGCCAGCCTTGTTGCTTCTCTAAGTTTTGCAAAGGCAGACCTGTCTGCCCAGGGTAAATATCTCATTATTCATTCCCCTGAAATATTTTGACAATTATTCACGTTATGTGTAATCCTGGCTTTGCCATGCTAATTCTCTTTTTTAGCAGTGCCCCCAAACACGAGCGCGCGCACACATTAGAGGCACACTGTGTGTGTGTGTGTGTGTGTGTGTGTGTGTGTGTGTGTGTGTGTGTGTGTGTGTGTGTGTGTGTGTGT